>ML254871.1:653-66454 GCA_005239495.1 Nicotiana undulata | reverse complement strand
CTAATTAATTTAGCGAGATTTTGTAGGATTATACGATAGGTAAAAATCACGTGCTCACAACATGTAGTCTTGAAGTCCTCAAGTTTAGTGCAAAAGTTAAGGACATGAGCAGAAGGGTATTTTCATCCAGACAATTAAAGTTTATTAAAGCAGCGGCTAAAGATTAAAGATATTTTAAACAGTGGCTTGAAAATAAATACATATGTTATTAGTGGCTAACCGTGCACTTCCCCCGCTGATTCCAGCATTTTAACTAGCCGGTTAAGCAAAGGCCCAGCCTTGATCGAAACAAGCCCTGTTAGGCCCACCTTAACAAGGCAGCCTTGGGCTGGGCTGGTCCAATAGTTAAGTAATCTAGCACTACAGATAACGAAGAGAATCTAATACAAAAGACCACGTAGGATTATTTGATAACAAACACAGATCACTAAAGTTGTGAGTTCAATATTCCGAAGCTAGGAATTGTATCCTCGCCGTTCATTTAAAAATAAAAAAGAATAGAACAGGGGAAACACTTCATAATGATATAGTTCAACAAAGTGATTATCATCAATAGGGTTGTCTTTTAGCTTATCATCCCACTAATCAGATAGGCCTTAAATGGCAATAAGGTGGACCATAGTACCTGTGGCATGTTTATCACTGCAAATTTAGATAATCCCACGAGCAACTATGCGAAACCCTACCTATCTTTATAATTGTCGTTCATTAAGTAGACTTTAAGGAGCCAATAATGCCTGCAAATTGATTTTCATTTATGAGCTCTTGCTAACTTTTTCTTGGTCTATCTTCTCACAGTGAAATTGTCGGATTTGTTCCACCCTTAATTAGAGGTTTCGAATTTGAATATTCTGATTGAAAAATGTTCTCTTAGTAAGAAGCGTTTTATCCCCGTAAGCATTGACGAGTGCAAAACACAATACCAAATTATTGCTCGCTAGTCAAAGATAGTATGGTTTAATTACCATCTCCACTGTAATTGGATTTAAACAATGTACGAATAATCTTTCGTTAGCCGCTATCCAGAAAAATTAGCACTTGATTGGAATAATTTTCAACTACAATTAACTACTAAATTTAAGCAATGTCAATTGATCACGGAAGACAACATTTGAGCAACAAAGGAATATCAGAGAGAGCGAGAGAGAATATGGGTAATTGACTAGGCAGGTGCAAGATAATTGATTGGGGAGACAATTTTTGAAGTAGTTCACTCTATAATACTGTTGATTCTCACAAATTCACCGGATAATTAGATTACACTTGAAGTTAAGGTTTCTATTTCAATTAAACGTTAATTTCAGTAAATAATTCAATTTATGCACGGTGAATAATTGCAACAAATATAATGATGGTTTTAGTCTTAAAGGTAACTTCTCACGAAAATTTTCCTATTTTCTAGTTCGATTAATAATTCAAGAGGTTCTTTCGATTACCTAGTTGAATCACAAATTTAAACTAAAGCATAAGATGTAAAGAAATTCAATATAAAGCTCCTCTTTCAATTAAGCAAAATAATAATTCAAAATACGAATTAAAGCTCCATTAATTAATTGAAGTAATTGTCAAGAATCGAATCCCTAATCAAATTATCAGTACACCATATTTGTCAACACGCTATGGGAAATTACTCCATAGCAATAGAGTAATTCATCTCAATAAGCGTAAAGGATATAGGAAGCTTCAATGCTAATGATAAATGTGATACAAACTCTCGTATTACATCGATTGTTGGTTAAAATCTTGATGAATCCCTGTGTGTTCTGGCCTTAGTTGTTTCTCCAATCTTTTGAAGGTCAAAAGTCCCTTCAAAAACTTAATTTTGGTGTATTTATATTTTGTAGAAGCGGGTCCGTACGGAACTATCTTTCCAAGCCAAAACAAAAAACTACTCCAAGGAAAATGACCAGGAGTGTGCACCGCGCTAGTGGACATGTTTAGAGAACATATTATTCTATCAGATAGGCACAATTGCACTGTGCCGCGTCGCGCCTCGCAGCGTCCCATGCGGCGCAATAGTGCAATTTTCTCAGAGTAATTATTTTCGTGCAGTTTTTGATATTCAGACTTGGTCCCCAACTTCCGAACACGATCCCAATTTAATTCTTTGGGATTTTACTCATACTTCAAAGCTCTAACTTATTCGATTTAATTTTAAATTTACTTTTTTACTCGGAATCATATCCTGCAAGGTATAAAACACACAATAAGTTCAAATCACCAATATTTAAGCCCAAACACAAATAAAATACAATAATTCAAGTACAAACTACGGCTAAAACACTGAGTTTCTAGCCTATCCTCAAGCATATTTGACGCAAATCAAAATTAACCAGGTCAATAAGTTTCGGATATCAATCGATTGCCTAAAGGAAAAAAGTAAAACGTTGAGATTTGAGCTACTCAATCAAAAGATGGTGTAAGAGGAATCATTTAGTTCGTCACTAGTATAAATTATTAGTACTGCTGGTCTTTGGCTTCTATATAGTAGTTGTAGACAAAATGATCTATGTGCAGCACACGTGGGGTCTTTGCAAACTCAGTCCTCAGCATACCACTCATCGATCAACTTCTCTTTATATTCATCATCTTTTTACTGCATGCAATGCAGAGAATTGTATCACAGTAGCAGCGATAGTGTATTCAAGATATTACCAACTAAGCAAAAGTATAGGGTAGGCCCTTGTGATATTCATACTTAATCTTTCATGTCCCTACTTGGAAAAACTTTGTTTAGTCCACCACCCAAAAAATACAAAATAGAAGGTGTAATATTGATTCATCATCTAAGGTCGTATATGTCGATTGTCGGTAGCTTTATGCCAATTCCATGGCGCCAAATGAAAAAGAAAATTTAAGAGAGACCATAGAGTAAAAGCAGAGAAGGTGAAACAGACTTTGACATAAATGAACCGATAGCTGTAAGCACTAAGCAGTACCACTTGGTAAGTACTATTTTCGTCCTAATTTATGTATTTACTTTGTTTTTAGTTTGTCTAAAAGAGAATGTCATACTACTTTTTATTTAAAAAGAGTTTTACTTTAAATTTTTAATTTTAATTACAATAACATAATTTATAGGTAAATAATTATTTATAGCTTGTTTACAATTACAAGTTTCAAAAGATTTTTACTTTTCTTAATTATCATGTCAAGTAACGCATCACCACATAAATAAGAAATAGTACTCCCTACTTTTTATCCTTTCACCTACTTCGTTGCTCTGAAATTTACATCAAAATTGGTTGACCTGTTGGAGCATTTCTGTTATCCTTTTTCACAGTCGTTGAATATTTACCTAGGATTGTACTTGATGAGACCACGCTCAGTCAACTATCGACCATAATCATTACTAAAGTAACAATTGTTAGTGCACTGCTGATGTTTTAACTTCAATACCTCACGAGAAAGTACGTGCGCTGATTATTGAACGACTTGGTTCTTCTAAGTGTTTCTTAATATACTGTTGCTGAAATAGTAAATTCGGAAAATAAAGAAATAAATATTTTTACGTGAAAAACATCCGGCTCAAAAGGTGAAAAAAATCACGACCTACTACTCAGTAGGATTTTTCCCAACACTTCACTAAATCACTGAGCGAAAACTGCATTTACAAAATACTTTGTAAACCTAAGGATTAACTCTAATCTCGTTGTCGGAACTAGCCTCTAACAGTTGCGACAACTTCAAGTTAACTCTAACTTGAATACTCAGAGTACCTATTACAATTGACACTAGATAAAGCTGAAATGTACAATTTGAAAACCACATACTACAATTGGACTAGAATAAGAAACAAAAACTTGGAACTAGTTCTTCTATCTTGTTCATGTAGCTTCAGGTTTGCACGCTTGAATCATACAAGAATTGCTTGCAAAATGCTTTGCTATTTGGCTCTCAACTCACACTTAACTTCAGCTTTTGTGCGTGCCTGTAGAATGAGAACATCCTGCAATATGTAAAGTTAGTAGATCAAAAAACAACTAGAGTTCTAATGCTACTCTTCCTTGGTGGAAGAGTTCTAGTTGTTCTCAACTTCTAACTCCTCCCTTATATTGGATAGTGTTTTCTTTGAGTAAGGAGTCATTTCTCCTTATCAATTATGCAACCTTTTCGATAAGGAAATATCAGATATATCAAGTTAAGCTCATCTCCTTCACATGCATCCCTTATGCTTGAATCTACCAGTGTCTGTGTGCACAGGGATGGACCTGGTCATGCCTGAGTTCCTTTGTCAATCTTCAAAACAAACTTCACTTGGGCCAACAAATTTCCCCTTTTTGATGATGATAAACTCTGTGCTTTTTATAAGCTTAGGTCATGTTTCAACTCAGTTCAACATCAACACAATGTTAGAACATTTTACCTTTTTATCACTTATCATCAAGGACCAGGTTCAATAGGTTATAAACATCACTATTCAGAGTGTAAGCACAACCTTTTTTTTCCCTTTTGGCATCATCGAAAAGTTGCATAAATATGTAAGATAACAAGATTTTAAAAATTACTCATGGCCACTGGGGCTACTTAAAATGCAATCATGGGTTAATTATCATATATCAATCTAAGGATATTGGTCATCTAAGAAATATCAACAAACAATTAGAGCAAAAGGCAGTGAATTTCATTGATTGATAAGATCCTACCAGAAAGTATAAGAAGAAATAAAAACATTGAAACATAAGCAAAAGAAACAAAAAAATCCCGAACTAGGTCACTGGTTGATCAACACTAGGCTAGGAGGTAAGGCTAGGAAGGACCAGGTTCTTGGTTTTTGGCTTGGAGTAGTTTCAGCATATCCTGAGGAATGCCATCATTCTTCTCCTTTTCTTTTGCCGTCTCAGCTCCGAGAGCATCTCTCTCAGTCTCCATTTGTGCTAACCACTTCTTCAGCCTATCAATCTCAACATCCTTAGCTCCACTTGCTTGCACCAAGGCTCGCACTTTGTTATTACCTGGTACCTTTTTGGATGAACCAGGTTCTTTGGGAGTGGTTTGGGCTTCATAGTCACAAGTAGTTAGAGTGTTTGCCCCAAAATGATCCTTGCTTGTACAAACTTCCCATTTCTTGATGGGTACCTTGAAGTGTGCAAGTACAACTGTTAGAATAAAGCCATAAGGTATGACATGAGTCTTGGTTCAATTTAGAACCTTATTAAGAAGTTGGATTATAAATCCAGGCCAATTGATTTGCCTCCCACTGTCCAAACATTTCATAAGGACCGGGTCCATGAATGTCGCAATGTTCCTCCTTTCCTGCCTTGGCAGCACACATTTGTGTACAAATTCGAACAACACTTTGTGGGGTAGCTTCATCTAACTTTTGTAAATAGTCTTGGGCTCAAATTCCTCTTCATTGTCACCAAATTTCCTAGTAATGGAAAGGGCGGTAGGGAGATTCTCTAGACTTGACCATTTGAGATTCTTATAATCATTGTACCCTTCAGCAGGTAAACCCAAGATCTCTCCCATCTCTTTCTCATCAAAAGTCATTGTCACCCCCTTTACCACACTGGTGACCGTACCATCTTTGATCTCACAATTAGTCATAAAGTCCACAATTTCAGTTCTGGCCAGCCTTCCATCCATCTGAAGGACCATGTCCTTCCAGCCTTGCAACTGTAACTTCTCCAGAAGCATTACCATTCTTTCCTCCTCGAAGTCCCTGAGGAGTCTGCCTTTCAAGATAGTTCTCTTTCCAAATTTGACCATCTTGTTCTTCTCAGCATCAGAATCATCATCATCTTCTTCTTCTCCACTCTATTCTTCTTCCTCCACAATTTTCACTTTTCTTGATTTCACAGTAGATCTGGTTCTTTTAGCCAAAGTGGATAGTTCAGCGGACTTTGACTTTGAAATAGACTTATTTGTGGAAGTATTGGCTTTCTTAGCTTTAGGAGTCAAAACCTCCACTTCTTCTGTCTCATCTTCATCCCGAAAGACCAGGTCCATCTCATCAGTTTCAATAGCCTCAACAGGCTCAACTACCTTCTTCTTTCTCTTAGCATCAGCTTTTCTTTTACTTTCTTCTAAGGCTTTCTCTAGTTCAGCCTCACTCTACTTCTTCTTACTCCTTGTAGCTCTTCCTCATGTGGGAGGAATTTCTATAGGGATAGAAAAAACAGCTTTCCTTTTCTTGTTTTCCCTAGCAGCGCCGGGGGTTTTAACTCCCGAACTTCCTTTCTTCTTTGGATTGTAACTCTCTTTCACCCTTTTCAGTAGGTCTGTGAGGGTTCCTGTTCATGATGGAACATGTTCATCAACATTCTTCCCTAGTCAAACCAGCCCCTCAGCAGCTTCTCCAGAACGACCTCCCCCTTTTTCTCTCACACTTTCCTCTACTCCAGCAGATTCCTCACCCCAAACTACCACATCACCTGATTCTTTAGCTAGACCAACAGGAGTGGGTGAAGAACCAACCACTCCTTTTCCCATACCCCTCAGATCACTCCAAACACCCTTACTCTCTTTTTCTTTTCTCTTTTAATTTTTACCACCAAACGTTCCAGACTCGATAGTTTCAACACCTGCCATAGATTCTACAAGCACAAACCTATTCTCCAAAATTCCTAGCAACCTCAGAAATAGTATAAGGAGTAACTTTAGGCCTAGATGTTACCTGTTCTATCTCAGAAGAAACCATTTCATCCCCCTCAGTAGCAAATTTGAATGATTCATCAGATTGTTGTGGTTCTTCTTCCCTACCCGCTTTCAATTGTTCATTTATTTTCTTGATTTGCTCTCCATCAGCGAAAACCTTGTGAGCCATCATTTTTAACCTATCTTAGAGTTAAGTGTGGTTGAATGGGTGATAAAAGGCGTGTAAGTGGTTTCCTGGGGTAGTGATGAAGGATTCTCAGAAGTGTTTTCCATTTCTGTGCTTGGGTATGAAAGAAAACGAATTAAAGTATGTTTGGAAAATGAGAGAAGGCGGAGAGTCTTTTGACGACTTTGAAAAGGTGAAGTGAAGAAGACTAATCAATTTAAAGAGGAGTGTTTAATTGGGTAACGACAACCTTTCAGAAGTCTAATCAAACTGAATTTCTATTTGAAAAGATGTTGGAGACTATTCCTAGAATCTAGGAACTTAATGCGGTTAGAACTTCTTTTGAACGGAACCAGTTCATTTTGTAACGGATAAGTACAAAAGGATTTAGGATTAGATGAGACTCTTGTTTTAATCATAATCCAAATATAATTATTCCATATTATGCAGAGTGGAGAATACATACAAAGTAATCTTGATGAACCAGGTTCTTCACTGAGAAATCTCTTGTGTAAGTCTAGATTTTCCATGAATATAGAGATAATATCATTAGATATTAATGAGCCATTTTAGCACATGAAACAAGAGTATACTATTGAAAGTATGGGGCTGAACAAAATCTAATCTAATTATGTACAAAATTTATAGATTTTCTAACAAAAAAATACATTTTGTTTTCTATTTTTTTTTTAATTTTTTGTCGATTGTGAATTTTGAACTGGTCCTTTTAGGTGATTTTAATAATCCCTAATTCTAACATGTTCCTTTCAAAGTGATCACTACTTCGAGATTTTGTGAAGATGTCAGTTATTTGCTTGTCAGTAGCACAAAATTTCACAGTGATCAAACCTTTTTCATATTTGTCCCTAAAAAAATGATGCCTAACATCTATGTTCTTAGTTCTCTTGTGATGAACCGGGTTCTTGGTCATACTAATTTCACTAGTGTTATCACAAAAGATGGGGATACAATCAACATTAATTCTAAAGTTCATTAATTGTTGTTTGATCCACAACAATTGAGCACAACATGAAGCAACATCAACATACTCAGCTTTAGCAGCACATAAGGCCACAAAATTTTGCTTTTTGGTCGCCCAAAATAGAAGACATGAGCCAAGAAAGTGTGTCATACCTGAGGTGATCTTTCTATCCACAAGAAAACCTGCATAATCAATATCAACATATCCCACTAGATTGAAATTACTACCTTTTGGATACCATAGACAAAGGCTAGTGGTGCCTTCTAGGTATCTCAAAATCCTCTTGATAGCAGTCAAGTGAGACTTCTTTGGATTTGCCTGAAATCTTGCACAAAGGCCTACACTGAAAACAATGTCAGGCATGCTAGCAGTGAGATACAACAATGAGCCAATCATTCCCCTATACAACTTCTGATCAACGGATGAACCAGGTTCATCTATATCTAACTTTGTAGTTGTTGCAATAGGAGGGTCAATTTCTTTGGAATCTTTCATTTTAAACCTTAAAAGCAACTGTTTTACATACTTCTGCTGGTGGATCATAATTCTATTTGATTTTTTTTAATTTTTAAGCCTAAAGAAATTAAGCTCACCCATCATGCTCATTTCAAATTCACTTCCCACTAGTTTAGCAAATTCTTTACTTAACTTATTAGTGGTTGCTCTAAAGATTATATCATCAACATATATCTGAACTACAAGAGATATTTACCTTTTTCTTTCAAGAATAAAGTATTGTCAATTTTACCTATCTTGTAGTCATGCTCAAACAAAAAATTTGATAATCCTTCATACCATGCTCTTGGAGCCTGCTTGAGCCCATAAAGTGCTTGTCAAGATTGTACACATGATCAGGACATTCCTTGATTTCAAATCCCGGAGGTTTCTTGACAAACACTTCTTCTTTTAGATAGCTATCGAGGAAGGCACTCTTGACATCCATCTGATGGAGAGAGAATTCCATGTCAGCGGTAAATGATATGACGAGTCTTATTGCTTCCAAGATTGCAACTGGAGCAAAGGTTTCATCATAGTCTATGTACTCTTCTTGACTATATCCTCAAACCACTAGTCTTGCCTTGTTCCTTGTAACTGTTCAATCCTCATCAAGTTTGTTTCTGAAGACCCATTTTGTGCCAATTACAGATCGATCCTTGGGTCTTGGTACCAGATGCAAAACTTGACTCCTCTCGAATTGGTTGAGTTCATCTTGCATTTCATTTACCCAGTATGCATCCTGCAAAGCCTCAACAACATTTTTAGGTTCAATAAGAGATAAGAAAGCATCAGAAGCACAATGATTCTTCAATGAAGATCTGGTTTTGATTTTAGAGGTTGAGTCAGTAATTATGTTCTCAATGGTATGAGAACTCTGATACTTGTAGGGTTTCACAACCAACTAGTTTCCCTTAGATGTTCCGTTAATGTTTTGTTACTCAGAAACAGGTTCCCTTGAGGTTTGAGGTTAATTTCCTCTTTTTTCTATTCCCCCTGCCATTTTGCCCTAGGTGGAAGGACCTATTCCATCACCTGTTCCTTCCTCTAGTGGAGCTTCAGTCTGGGCCGTGGTTTTATTTGAGTTCCTTACCAACCCAATTTCTTCAACATCATGTTCCGGCCTCTAAAAAAGAATGTTAGTTTAATCAAAAACCACATGTACACTTTCTTATACACACATAGTTCTTTTGTTATAGATCTTATAAGCTTTACTCTTTGAAGAATATCCCACGAATACTCCCTCATCACTTCTGGGATCAAACTTACCTAGGGAGTCTTTACCATTATTATACACAAAGCACTTGCATCCAAATGTCCTAAGATGGGATATGTTTAATTTTCTACCTTTAAGTAACTTATAGGGAGTCTTGGGTACAAGAGGTCTAGTCATGCACCTATTTATGATGTAGCATGCAGTGTTCACAACTTCTGCCCCGAAGCGTCGAGGCAGTTTAGTAGAAAGAAGCATAGTCCTAGCCATATCTTCAAGTGTCCTATTCTTTCTTTCAACTACTCCATTTTGTTGTGGAGTCCCAAGAGCAGAGAAATTATGATCTATGCTATGCTCATCACATAATTCAACAAATTTAGCATTCTCAAATTCAGTGTGATGATCAGATCTAATTGATACAAGTTGATTACCTAGTTGTTTCTGAGTTTTTCTAACAAAAGAAGTAAACATGTCAAATTCTTCATCCTTAGATGTTAAAAATAATGTCCAAGTAAACCTAGAGTAATCATCAACAAGCACCATCACATATCTCTTACCACCTCTACTTAATGTTCTCATTGGACCACAAAGGTCCATATGGACCAGTACTATCGTCCTGGAGGTGCTTACCACTTTCTTGCATTTAAAAGAGGATCTTACCTGCTTCCCCCCTTGCACAAGACTCACAAGTGAGTTCATTTTGTGAAAGTGTGGACAGATCTACAACATATATGTTGTACACTCTTTTTCCCTGCAATACAATCTTGTCAGTGGTAAGAGTAATCACAAAGCATTTGGTAGAGGTGAATGCTACCATGTTACCTCTATCACATAATTGTGATACACTTATTAGATTGTACTTCAGTCCATCTATCCAATAGACATTCTCAATAGAGTGAAAATCAGTGTTACCTACCTTTCCAACCCCAATGATCTCACCTTTCTCCCCATTTCCAAAGGAGACATTACCTCTCTTGAGGTCCTCAAGTGAAAGGAACTGGTTCTTGTTACCTGTCATGTGCTTTGAGCAACCACTATCTATGTACCATATTTGGTTGCTCCCCTTCACTTAGACCTTCAAAAAGAAATTAGGGGTTAGTCTTAGGAACCCAAACTAGTATGTTTCCCTTTCTCTAGGCAAAAGGATGAATCAAATTCTTTTTAGCCCACTTGGTAGCCCGTTCTTCCCTTGACCAAATTCTTTGTTCTTTTGAATTGCCTTTTCTTTTGCAGCGCATTCACTTTTATAGTGACATGTTTTACCACAGTGTGTGCAAATCTTGTTCTCAGGAAGTGTGAGGTATTTGCTTTTGGGATCCCATTTAGGTGGTAGATTCCTAAAGCCAACTCCTCTTTTGTTGCTACTATAATGTTCCTGTAGCCATGAAAGTGCATCGGAGGACCTGTTCCATTTACAAGTTCTGTCCAGCTCATGCTTGACCTTTCTTAGATTCTCCTTTAGAATTCTTACATGCTCATCCCTCTTATACAACTCATCTTTCATTTTTCCTACATTTTCTTCTAGAGTGAGTTGTGTGTGATCAGCTGTCTTCTTACATGTTCCTAATTTCAGTTTTAGATTTTCATATCCAAGTTCTAGGCCATTTGAATCAAGTTCATGAACCCGTTCTTCAAAACACTATTTTCACTTACAATTTCACTAACCCTAAGTTCCAGGATTTTGTACTTTGCTTTCAAAATTACACATTCTTTAGACAATTGTTCCTTTTTATTGTTTACATCCTCATATTCATAAATTAGATCTAGAAGTAACTCAGATAGCCTTTCTTTAGACATAAATTTAATCTTGTCTTTGAGATGAATTACACTTACCTCAATTTCCTCATCAGACTCTCTAATGGCCATAAGTGCTTGTTCATCCCCATCATCATCATATGAGCTTTCATCTGAGCTTTCTCCCCAATTAGCGACCAGATCCTTGGTTAATCCTTTATTTTTCTCGGGTTGAACATGTTCTTCTTCTTGTTCCTTCGTTCAACTCTTTCCTTCTTCCATTCAATTTCCCATTGAGGGCGGTTCTTGATGCGGTGATCAGTCTTCCCACACTTGTAGCATCCGTCATTAGTTTGCTTTTCAGGAACTTTTGACTTGTTGTCGCTTCCACTTCTTGAAAGGCCCTTTCCTCTCCTTAGGTACTTCTCTAAATCCTTTGTGATCATTGCCGTTTCATAATCTTCTGGATCAGAACCTTCAGTAATTCTGTGTGCCAGACTTCTTTCCTTATTAGGTACATCTATCTTCATGGTTTGTCTCCTAAGTTCATATGTAGTAAGATTTCCAATTAATTCATCTAATGGGAGGGTGTAAATGTTCTTTGATTCCTGAATGGAAGTGATTTTGCTCTCCCAAGTAATAGGCAGAACCCTTGTCAAAATCTTCTCAATTCTATCTTCTTCAGGAATAATCCTTCCAAGAGATTTTAGTTTATTTGTCATTGTAGTGAACCTTGTGTACATCTCTTGAATGGTTTCCCCTTCTTTCATGGTAAAGTTCTCATATTAAGAATACAGTAGAGTTCCTCTGAACCTCTTCACCTGAGGTGTTCCTTCATGGGCCATTTGCGGAGTGTCACAAATTTCCTTAGCAATGGTACACCTTTAGATTCTACTATACTCATCTGGACCAAGTCCACAAACAAGCCATTTCTTGGCTTTAGCATTCTTCTCCCATTTCTTCAAGTCCTCAGCAGTATAGTCAACTCTTGTCTTTGGCACATCTACTCCTTCAGCATTTTTCTTTAGGGTAGTTAGTGGACCATCAGTGACAATGTCTTATAGCTCATAGTCCTCTCCTATGATGTTGTCTCTAATCCTGTTTTTCTACCAAGAGTAGTACTGGCCGTTGAAGAGTGGTGGCCTAGCAGTGAACTGCCCTTCCCAGTTTCCAGGTGGTGCGCTCTTCTTGATCTTTTTCTAAGGTGTTAGCCTCTTCAAGGATAACCTACTATGATCTTTTTCTAGGGGGGATGGAGAATATTTTATTTGATCTTGATTTGATGTATATGTTACGATTCCTTCGTATGAAGGAGGATTAGGGGTACGGGAGATAAGAAGAGAGACCCAAAAATGGAAAGAAGAGCATGAGGGGCAGCGGGTCACCGATAATAAGAAGAACCCACATTCTCATCCTGTCCCGTTGTGGCAACCAGCCTCTAACTGTTGTGACAACTTCAAGTTAACTCTAACTTGAATACTCAGAGTACCTATTACAATTGACTCTAGATAAAGCTGAAATGTACAATTTGAAAACCACCTACTACAATTGAACTAGAATAAGAAACAAAAACTTGGAACTAGTTCTTCTATCTAGTTCATGTAGCTTCAGGTTTGCACGCTTGAATCATACAAGAATTGCTTGCAAAATGCTTTGCTATTTTGCTCTCAACTCACACTTAACTTCAGCTTTTGTGAGTGCCTGTAGAATGAGAACATCCTGCAATATGTAAAGTTAGTAGATAAAAAAAAACTAGAGTTCTAATGCTACTCTTCCTTGGTGGAAGAGTTTTAGTTGTTCTCAACTTCTAACTCCTCCCTTATCTTGGATAGTGTTTTCTTTGAGTAAGGAGTCTTTTCTCCTTATCAATTATGCAACCATTTCGATCAGGAGATATCATATATATCAAGTTAAGCTCATCTCCTTCACATGCATCCCTTAAGCTTGAATCTACCCGTATCTGTGTACACAGGGGATGGACCTGGTTCATGCCTGAGTTCCTTTGTCAATCTTCAAAATAACTTTACTTGGGCCAACAACTACTCGATCAAGTGAAATTCAACGGTGATAAATTTTCCCTTTCCCTTACTTAGGCCTGTCTAAGGGGAGGTATTGGTTCTTACGGATTAAGAGCACATGGACAGTAAGCGTAAGAGGAGGGTTCCATAAGGTACTTTTCTTAAGGGGATTTAAGGGTACATGGTAAAAGTACTTTTACTGGTACCCTTCCTAATGGTGCGGTACCAATCCTTAGGAGTAAATTAATTAAAAATAAAAATATTATAAAAGAAAAATAATGAAAAAATTCAATACTTTTATTTCACTACTTATTAAAATAAAATTATAATTTACGGAATTTTTCAATAACTTCTTTTTGCTCTTCACTTGAAATTGATGGCACTTGTTCTTCTGTGCCCCTGCTGTCTCCGGTAGATAGTATTTCACTACAAGCATCGTCGTCTTCTTGAATTATTTTTGAAAGGCCAAAGTTTCTTCTCTTTCAACAAGTCTTCATTTCCTTCATCATCACAAACATTATTTCTAACAGTTATTCTAGGAAAACCTTGAAAAACAGGATTATATGTCTCTTGTACGTTTCCAGGATAACTGTTGGCTTACGGTGCAAAAACGACCACAATTAAAATAAAATAAAAAAACTTGAGGGTATGGGTACGGTACAGGTATTGGTACCGATACGGATCGACCCGGTACCTTAAGAGCACTAACCGGGCCGGTGCTAAGGGTAATTTTTCAGTACCCTCCCATTACTCTTACCCTTTACCCAAGTCCCTCACCCTTAACCCCAATCCGGACCGGTACAGTGCGATAAGGTAAAGTTACGAGTACGAATAATACCCTCCCCTCAGACAGTCCTACGCTTACCCTGAGTGTAATAAAAATAATTTTAAAAAGTAAAACTTACGCTTTTTATTGTTAACAATTCCCCCATTTCCTTTTTTAATTCCTTCCGTTAAATTCTCTTTCACCCCCTGTTCAATTAGCCGTTAATAATTCTTTGAATAGCTTATGTTACACGCATTAATAGTGTAAAATAATGTATTATATTTATAGGTTAAATTTATCTACAACAACATGTAATTATATATGCTTATGAAGCTTGATATGTGTTTACCCTAAAAACGGATAACAATTGAATTTATATGTAGTTTTAAGGATATGTGGATATATTCAATACAAGTGATTAATGAAGTTAGATAAATGAAAGATGCAATAGATGGCCAAACCAATGATAAGGATGATTCTGAGCTCGGTTAAAGGCTCAATGAGGAACCTGCCTTCGATTCCAAGCTTGCGCTTATGAAGAACTTAAGAACAAAAATAAGAACATTGAACAACAAAGAGAATTGAAATAAATTGCTTTGTATGCGTGTTACAATGTATTTCATGAGTAATAAGTTTCTCCCCTTTATATAGTAGAGGAGCTTTACCCTAAGTACAATTCTAAGAAAGTTTGAAATCTTTCATTTCGCTAATCACTAATTTTATGCCAATACTGGCTGAGATTCACGCCGTGATATCCGGTTGGGCATGGACATCACGAACCATTGTTAGTCATGTGTAGCTATTTGATAATACTCCCTGAAGTCTTGATCCTCGAACCGATCCGAATCGAACTCGGAGGACATGGCCTTGATACCCCCGAGGGTAGGTGTTGCACCCTATTTTGCACTAGTCAAGACAAGTTTCTACTTGTGGTTCCTCTATTGTTGATGATAGAGAGTCGAAACCTAATATTTAAAGGTATAATAGCGTACCTATTTAATTACTAAGTCATATTCTTCATTATTCTACTAACCGGTGAGATTCTGGGTAAGGTTTCTTGTTCTTCTAAGGGGAAGGTGTTAGGCACCCCTTAAAATCTACCCGAGGTAGCTCCATAGGACTTAGACTAAGTTTGGTATCAATAATTTATACTATGCTTAATTACTATTAAAGAGTACGACTTACTATATATCTAAGGGAGAGTATAAAAGAGATATGAGACTTAAAAGGAGTGTGAATTTATAAAGATGTTGAGAGAGTTTTGAAATACGTATGTAAATGCTCCATATTTGTAAAGCATGCGAGGAAAGAGTTTGAGTTATAACACACTTGGTTTAGAAGATGGATGTAATTCTAAGAGGTGTTTGTGAAAGTGAGGCTAAGATATACTTTTGTTTGAAGATCCTTTAAGAAACAATTATTTGTCGAAAATCCCTTATGGCGATAGTTCTTGAAGTTCTGATTCTCCTTTTGAAGAGGAAGCTGGGGTCTGATTTCTTTTTGAAATAGAGCTGTTGTTGGCATAAGTTATGTTCTTTTTAGAAAATCTTTAAAGGAAAATAAAGGTGAGCGAAAACATAATAATTTGTGAGTAAATTATAATTAGCGAAATAAGGATCTATTACTAACTAATTTTCCTTTTAAATCCTATATTATTCAAGGCTTGCTTAAGTTTATATGATATTAAGGCATAAAAGAAAAGCATGTGATCTAATATATGAGTGTTATATACATGAGATATAAAACAACAACAAAGACATAACAAGTGCAACCAACAATAAACTAAATTAGAAAAAAAATAGTAAACTGAATTAACAGGATAGTAAACAATGATAATGGAGTTGAGGGAAAGATGATTGGACTCTGGTGATTGAGCCTCAAGAAGGTAGGCCCAAATGTAAAGAGAAGCGAGTATGGCTAATTTTGGGCTCCTCAACGAAATGCACTAAGGCTGAGATTGGGCTTGAGTTCATCAGGGACTCAACGGCTCAAGAAGATGTACATTTCCAAACGAGGAAGAAATTCATTAGATATAAATTCAATATATTCAGCATACTGTAATAATAGATCACACTCAGATGCATACGGCAGGTATACAAACAGACAATTGAAACATGAATATGATTAATGTAGTGCGGAAATAATATATTAATGTGGTGGCTTCATTTAGAAAATAGTTCACATTGGAAACCTTTGTCGTTATTAAACATTAAACCCTTAAAAAACTGCAAGTGTCAATAAATTAAAGGCTAAATAGGGAGCCCCACTCGAGGTTGATGCTCCTTTTTTATTCCCCGACACTTTAAAGTTCTCAAGGGACTCAAGGCCCAGGGTAATACTTGTGTCGGGCCGGGGGGAGGGGGGGAGGGTAGGGTGGCAGACCAACCTAGAATTGAACTCCGCTCTCAAACACCCTTAAACACTAACAACATGTTTTCCCTACCAATTTAAGTGCCAATGAATCCCTTCTAATGTAAACTAAGTACAAAAGTATTACTTACCACAAAATATATATTTTTCCTCTTAATAACGTAATACAAGAGAACACAAATTACCTTTGACACTATATAAAGAATACACATCAAGCAAACCTTAAGGGGGTTGGCTTCAGAACACATATTGATAAAAAAGAAGTTTCATATCATAATGTTGCGGGAGTAAGTCATTAAGGAAAACTGTATTCAAAGAGAAAAATGGGAATGCAAAACTCATATAGATAGCAACACAAGAGATGCAAATACCTCTGCCTTGGAAAACTAATTGAGAACTACTTAGTTTGTCATTGACACGTGCAGGGATTAGTAACACCACTTAACCTCTTAAAGATCATCAATGTAGTCAGGCCAACAGTTATGGTCAGCCATTGTTACAGAGGGGTTATAAGGAATAGGAATAAACTCTCAACATGAATACAAATTCACAGATTCAAATATGGGATTCCTAAGGCCGCAACAGGGCCATGCTTCTAACAGTATTAGCAGCTCATCATGTTAAGATAATATAAATGAGGGGACTTCATAAGATTTAAGAGTCAAGCTCAGATTCAGATTAACAATAAGGAGAAGAACTGAGCATAATACAAGACAACTGATGGTGTTACGGAGTTAATCATAGATACTTGTAACATTCAGTCAACTGTAAATAGGTAGAGTAAATGAGGTAGTGATATCATATAAGTAGAGGGACTTTACACATTACATAACCAAATTGAACATGTCAATGGAGAAAGGAAATTGAAGCATTGTATCAAAACAAGTTCAACTCCAACATAAGTCTATCTTAGTATGTAAGTATGAAGTGATCAAGCTTCAGTTTCTAGAAGTGTCACTTAATCATAACATAGTGCCTAAGTACTATTTTCATAGAAGATAAGTAAATGATAGATGCATGCAAGCTTTACGAAATCAATAGTGGCTCAAAGAGATTGAGGACAAGGATGTACTGCACAAGTTTTGGATTACACATGTATATGAAGATCTTAACTAATCACATGACAAACTTAGTTATGCAGCAATTACCAGTTGACTTTATCCAAACAAGATCATGACCTACTCTAGGAAAAATTAAAGTGGCCTAACCTTAACGGATTATGTATAAAAAAGGTTCATGAAAAGCAGACAACTTAACCCAGACAAGATAGTCTCCTACAAATGCATCCAACAGTTAGGTGTGATTAGGAGAAGATCATGGTGATAGCCCAGAAACTACCTTCAAGGCTAGCAGTTGCAGATATAGAAGGGGAGAGCATCTAAACATATAGGTTCTTTCAACTTAGTTAAGTGATATGGACTTATTGAGCTTTCAGGTTTATCTCAGTTAGGATTATCAGATAATGAACTCAACCATAAGACAAATAAAATGCAGAAGATAATATGTAGGAGTGAAGATTACAACAGTATCATCGGTGAAAAGAAAAAATATGGAGTTGAGATAAGCATGATTGGTTTAACGACAATAATAACTAAACAAAGGAAAAAACTATAGTAGTAACTCGGAAAAATAGTTGGGAAAACACATGCAGAGACACTTCAAGTTTAGGCTCAAAGTTAAAAGGCAAAGGGATATTAGTCATCTTAGTTATAATTATCTGGTAGTAAACTACACTTCCAAGCTCACAAAACTGCAGATGTGCAACAAGACATAGATTAGCTTACTACAAGTCAATGAGAATTATGAAGTTCATATTGAACATAAACGCATAAGAACTTAGGCATGGAGACTGTTGGAAAACTCAGAACAGAGATCTACATGTATAAATTATGGCTTAATCGATTATCACTTAAAGAATCATAACAGAACAGCTGACCACAAGAAGTCGTCAAACTAACAAAGCATAAATATCAAACATATACAAAATAATTATAATATAAAGAACCTATCTCAATATATCATGACATTTAAAGAGATGAACAAAGGAGAAAAAGTGAGAGAGAGGTGCTTACCTTTTTGAGGACATCAGACCAAACGAACTCTTTTTGTTGCTCAAAATCCCAGAACCCTCGAGTTTAAACCAGCAATAGAACTCACCAAAAGAGAGAAAACAGTGAGAAAACCCAGAACTCGAGTGTCTTTTGTGTGCTTAGTGTGTGTGATATATATGTGTGTTAGGTGAGAGCATTGAAGACCTCTTTTTATAGTGCCATTTAAGGACTTAGGGTCTCAGGATTCAAACTAAGATAGTGGAGAATGACTCATGATAATGACGATAGCAAATCAAAAGAAAATCAGGAGACTGAAGGTGAATCCAATATTGAGTTTACCTTAGTGGAGAACAGTCGTCCACTGAAGGCAAAGAATCGACGAGAAAATCCCAAAAACCCAGAGGTCACTACGTTTGACCTCTAGGTACAAAATATTCATGATGAAACTCTGAATCATGCACATGCATTCTCCATTTTGGCAGAATTAGTGGGGAAACCAGATGAAATGAAAACTCGTCAATGAGGTCTAGGATTTCGAATTAGGGTTTTTGAATTCTAACAACGAGAATGGGAAACTGGTCTCACTGGCTTCATATGAGATTTGCAAACAAAAGAGGGAAAGTCAGCGGGATTCGTGGATAATGAAGGCAAAGAGGATGATTCTCTATTTGATTTTTGACTTTGCACAAATGTGTGCACGGTTTGTGACTGATTTGGTCATGGCGAGTTGAGAGAAGTAAGAGAGAAAGAGGAGCGAAGGGTGGTTGGGCAGGGGGGAAATGATTTATAGGGTTTGGGTATTGGGGTTGGTCCTTGAGATTAAGGATGAGAGATAAGATCTAGGTCGTTGATTATTTATATCAAGAGCCCTGATAATTTAGGGATTAAATGATTTTAAAGAGTAAATATGAGGACCGTTGGATCTTTTGGTCTCTACGACTGAGATTAGACCCGATGGGGCATTTAAAAGTAAAGAAAAATAGAGACAAAACGAGGGTCGTTGATATGTAGGACAGATGGACCAGATTGATTATGTTTCTTTTGTGAGTGATATAGATGGGTGACATGGCACAATTTCAGTGGACAAGAAGAGGATACGGGGATTGCCATGGTAAGAGAAGAGAATTGGATCTGGGTCAGATTTGGCTAAGGCTTGGGTTTTTGGGCTGAAATTAATTTAATGAATAGCCACTTTGTATTTAATTAAACAATTGTAATTGCAGCCTGATTTGAATGATTTGAAATTTAGAGCTCGTTGGTTGACTTCAGCTGGGATCTTGGGCTCGTTACTGGGTTGGTTGCCCTCATATCGTTTTAGTTCAGTCTGCTGCTAAGAAATAATTCCACATTGCGGTGTTTGTTCCTGCAAAACAAATGAAATACACGCACACCAATATATTGTAATGCATAATATATTAAGATGTGATGTAAATGATGCAAGAATGATGATGCCTGGCTGCCGGCGAGCCGTTATTTGGCATTGGGATGATGTGATTCTTGATCCTGACTCGATTTTTTAGCTGGGTTGTGTACCGTTCCGCAGATGCTGGAGCATTTGAAAATTGTCTCTGCTAGTTGGGAGAGCTTGATTGGTAAAGCGCGTCTCCTCTTGTTGGGAGAGATTTGCACTAAGAAATATCTTCACTTGTTGGGAGAGCTTGATTTGTTAAGTGCATCTCCGCTTATTGGGAGTGATCTGCACTGAAATGTAAAGTATTCTCCACTCGGGAGTGATAAATTAAAATCGTAATCATGCCTAAAGTTGTACGAACAAAACGTTAAAACATTCAAAGTAATAGCGAAATGAAATATAAGCATGCCCAAGAGATACCCTTGACGACGAAGCTAGGTTGAGGCCATCGATTGGCAGAACGTTGGTGAAGAGGTTTGATATTTTCTATTCCAGTGTGTGTGATTGACAGAGCGGTACTGCAGATTGCTTTTTGTTGGCGAAATTTGCAGTTTACTATATACAAGGCTCCAGTTGGCGAAGCCAACGTTCGATTTGTACAATGCTCTCTGATTTAACTGGTAGTTTGCTATATACAGGACTTCGATTAGCGAAGCCGACGTTCGATTTGTACAGGGTACTCCGATTGATTGAGCAGGCAGTTTTCTATATACATGACTTTTATTGGTGAAGCCGACGCCCGATTTTTACAGGGTGCTCCGATTAATTGAGAAGGCGGTTTGCTATTTACAAATTTCCGTATCAGCTGTCTGATTCCGAGGCACGTGCAGAGAATTCAAGAGTTAGCTTTAGTTGTGCTTGAAAATTTTAAGTAAAAGAGAGGAGAGATAATATTAGGTAAGTGGCGGGTCCTTCATTTTCCCCCACTGCGGTCCCAACGATTCTTTACTCCATGTTATCCCTACACTCAAAGAAAACTTCTTAGTGGGGGGGGGGGGGGGGGGGGGGGGGGGGGGAGGAGTTGGTTTGCGTCGACTAAGGTAGTGATTTTCCCCAGACTTTGACATGATTGCGCCACAAAGTTTGGTAGATGGAACAAATTAATTTATACATACACACACACACAGATATATATATATATATATAGAGAGAGAGAGAGAGAGAGAGAGAGAGAAATATTTTGAAAATACTTGTTTCTTTTAAGGCAAATGTCGTCGTTCCAGATTATTACATATTACGAAAGCTTCTTGTATACGGTTAAAATCTGGAAGGACGATTTTACGTTTATTTTTATGGTGGCCGATTCACGCGGAATTCAAAGTATGGCCTGAAAATCGACCTCGAATGCTCCTATAATTCGACCCAGGGGGACACAGGTCCGAAACCAACGTAGGAAACAACACGGGGATCAAGGCAGGCAGCCCCGTAACGAAGTACGATTCCGTACTTAGGCATCAACTAGATAAATCAATCGAAATATTCGTAATAAATTATGATGTACTATGTTTGGACCCTCCCGACTATACAAAGGGAACCCTTGTCACTTTGTAAATATACAATACATTGAATACAAGACAGAAGAACATTCTCTGCTTTAATATCAAACATCCTCTACTCCTCTGTGTTAGCTCATTTACTTGCATTTATTGCTTTCTTTTAGTTGTTCTTCATTTATAACTTATCATTGATCATAAATAGTGTATCTCAAGGCTTATAAGCATGTTGTAGCTCCATCGACCATTCGACCTAGGCCCGAATCTCGGTCCTAGGGACCCCCGAGGACGACGTCGAGCCTTCGACTTAAGACATTTTGGTTTTCTTTCCTTTAGCGTTTTAATCGTTTTCTCACTGTTCTATCCCAACACATTTAGCTAAAACCATTCAATAACCGATATTAATATAAATCACGTATTTTTAGAACCACATAACTAAATTTAATTGTAATTTCCATTTTCACGGTAAGCAGTTTGGCGCCCACCGTGGGGCTAAAAATAATATCGTTTTTAATACTGGTTCGTTGAAAAACACAAGTTATCTTTTACACCTTTTCTTGTCCAAAGAATCTTTGATTTCAGGTCAGAATGTCCAACTCAGTGAGTGCGTACGAAAGTAGCAGCTTTGAGGGATTTGGAAGGAATGATGTGCGCGTCGCGAATGCCGGCGTACTGCCGCTGGGCCTAAGTGTCATAGCGGAGCCAACCCCCGAGAGCACGGACTCGAACAACGGTCGGCGTGACTACATCAGCCTTCACACCAACTAGAACGTGCATCAAAAAGGCCCGCAAGAGGAGCGAGACACCACCGTTCAAAATAACAAGGAGGACAATCTTCAAATTATTTTCGAAATACTGCGGGCGCAATAAGCAGCGATCATTCATCTATAGAACCGTAAAAGAACTTCGAGCGTGCCAGCAACAGCCCCCCGAATCCGACCATTATCGGAAATGGTAGGGAGTAAGGGACCAATGGCCGACCCTATCGTCGTTAGGATACTTGGAGACTTCGCCAGGAGTATAGAGTTAAGACTCCCAGAAAGAAAGCTAGAGCCACGGAATGGGAGGTATTGACTTTACATCAAAAATTGAAAGAGCATCTCAAGGACCACTGAGCCCCGAGTCAACCTTAAAACGGACCGACGCAGGGTAGTAGACAAAGCTCGGTCCAATAGGGACACAGAGCCATTAGGGGTGGTCCGCTAAAATCGGTGCAACTTCGCGTGCAATATTTTGAGCATCTTATCAGCCATGGGTAATATCTGGGATACCATATGGCCAAATACCGTATCGTCAGACCCCTCTCAGAGAGACCCCAACCTAATAAGTTTCACGGTACTCACAGTCATTGAACCGAGGATTGCAGGCATCTTCAGAAAGAAGCAACTCGGTAGCTAGCAAAGGGTATCTGCGAGGCTTTGCTTGCGGTTCAGGTCGAGGATTTGCTTGCGGTCAGGTCGAGGATCTCCCCCCAGAAAAAATAGTAGCTCGAAAGAATGAATAAAAGAAGCTCCACCACTCCGTATACATGATTTTCGAGGGAAACGACGCCCCACAGGGACCTGTGATTAAGCAGGAGAAAGTATCGGCCGAGGTGGCGGGATAGATTCGGAGTCGCGAACCGGATGACCTCCTCATATTTGGTGACAGGGATCCTGAGACCCCGCTCACCCGCACAATAATGCGCTGGTAATATCTTTTCTCTTGAATAATGGTCAAATTAAATGCGTTCTTGTGGATCCAGGTAGCTCTACTAATGTTATCAGGGCGGAAGTAGCGGAACAACTTGGGATGCTCGGTCGAGTCATACCTACTTTGGTAACTCTCAAAGGATTTAACATGCCGGCGAAACAACGAGAGAGGAGATCACACCCCCTGTCAACGTGTCCGGGATGATTCAGAACACTAAGTTCTATGTCATCAAAGGGGACATGAGGTACAATGCGCTGCTTGGGAGGTCGTGGATACACAGCATGAGGGCAGTGCCATCGACTTTCCATCAAATAATGAAGTTTCCAATGGTTAACGGTATAAAGACCGTATATGGAGAGCAGCGTGCGACCAGAGAGATTTTTGCTATTCACAACGATATGCCAGCGCCAGCACCCTCCACCTCGGAGGAACCAGAGGGGGAGATGACCCCTGAAGATGGCGGGGAAGACTTCCTCACCCCCCGTACCTTCGTCACCCCCAAAGAATCGGATGTGACTAAGTCAACGGTCGAAGACCTAGAACACGCGGTCCTGACCGGGCAACCTCCGGATCGAAAGCTATACTTGGGGACATGGTTAACCCCCAAACTCAGGAAAAATTTCATTCAATTTCTTACCAATAATATAAATTGTTTGGCTTGGTTCCATTTAGACATGACAAAAATTCCGCCCAAGATAACCACCCATCGACTAAGCGTCGACCCCAGATTCAAGCCAATGAAGCAGAAAAAGAGGCCTCAGTCCGAAGTAAAGCATGCATTCATGAAGGACGAGGTAACGAAACTCTTCAAAATCGGCTCTATTAGGGAAGTAAAATACCATGATTGGCTGGCTAATGTGGTGGTAGTACCCAAGAAGGGAAACAAGTTAAGAATGTGTGTAGATTATAAGGACTTGAACAGGGCGTGCCCTAAAGACTCATTCCCACTACCTAACATCGACAGCTGGATCGATGCTACGGCCGGGCACGAGACACTTACCTTTCTCGACGCCTACTTAGGGTATAATCAGATTCGAATGAACCCCGAAGATAGGTAAAAGACTTCGTTCATCACGAAGTATGGGACGTACTGTTACAACGTCATGCCCTTCGGGCAGAAAAATGCTGGGGCCACATACCAGCGGTTGGTTAATAAAATGTTTGAAAGCCAAATAGGTAAGTCCATAGAAGTATATATTGATGATATGCTGGTCAAGTCTCTACACGTAGAGGACCATCTAACCCATTTGCAGGAAACGTTCGATATCCTCAGAAGCTACAACATGAAACTCAACCCCGAGAAATGTGCTTTCGGTGTAGAGTCGGGGAAGTTCCTGGGTTTCAGTGTGTCAAAAAGAGGAATCGAGATAAATCCCGACAAAATCAAAGTCATCGAATAGATCACGGTGATTAACAGCGTGAAAGTTGTACATTGGCTCACCGGGCAGATATCGACCTTGGGACGATTCATATCGGGGTCATCGGATAAGAGTAATCGCTTCTTCTCTCTTCTCAGAAAGAAAAACAGCTTCGAATGGACCCGTGAATACAAAAATTCTCTGGAAAAGTTGAAGCGGTATTTGTCGAGCCCACCTTTGTTGCATACTCCAAAATAGGGCGAGACATTGTATCTTTACCTGGTCGTATCGGAGGTAGCGGTAAGCGGTGTGCTGGTTCGAGAGGAGCTAGTACGCAATTCCCCGTCTATTATGTGAGTCGGACCCTAGACGACGCTAAAACCAGGTATCCTCTTCTGAAAATATTAGCCCTTGCATTGATTAGCGCATCTCGAAAATTGAAACCTTATTTTCAATGTCACCGCATCTGCGTCCTGATAACGTACCAGCTTCGGAACATATTACACAAACTGAAGTTGTCAGGTCGATTGCCAAGTGGGCCATCAAACTTAGGGGGTACGATATTGAGTATCAGCCTCGAACGACCATCAAATCCAAGATCTTGGTGGATTTCGTGGCCGACTTCGCGTTCACCCTGGTGCCCGAAGTAGAGAAAGAATTATTATTAAAACCGGGAACATCCTTTAGGGTGTGGACCCTGTTCACCGTCGGTGCTTCCAATGTGAAAGGGTCCAGGCTCGGCATAGTCCTAAAATCGCCCACAGGCGGCGTAATTAGGCAATCCATAAAAATTGCAAAATTAACTAACAAGTGCGATTCTCTCATAGTCGTAAACCAGGTGAACGGTATCTTCGAGGTCCGAGAGGACAGGATGCAGAGGTACCTCGACAAGACTCTAGTCACGCTACGTCGCTTCAAGGAATGGACCTTAAACCATATATCGCGAGAACAGAACGGCAAAGCCGACGCCCTCACAAACCTGGGGTCATCTGTCGAAGAAGATGATGTACTTCCGAGAGCCGTAGTCCAGTTAACAAAGTCAGTGATCGAAGATGTCCACGCCGAGATCAACTCCACCATCCTGACTTGGGATTGGAGAAACAAATACATAAACTATCTAAAGGACGAAAAGCTGCCTGCGGACCCGAAGTAGTCAAGGTCCTTACGGACCAAAGTGGCCAGGTTCTCGCTCGACGAGAAAAACACCCTCTACAGGAGAATTTTCGACGGACCTTTGGCGGTATGCCTAGGACCGGATGAAACAGATTACGTGCTTCAGGAAATTCACGAGGGCTCATGTGGGAACCACTTCAGTGCTAAGTCCTTAGTCCGAAAGGTGAACATGGCAGGCTATTACTGGGACAGTATGGAAAAATACGCCAGGGAGTTCGTCCGTAGTTGCGATAGATGTCAAAGGTTTGCGCCCATGATCCATCGGCTCGGTGAACAACTACGCTCTGTCCTGTCACCTTGGCCGTTTATGAAATGGGGGATGGATATCGTCGGACCATTGACAACCGCACCATGTAAAGCCAGATTCATTCTATTTATGACTTACTATATCTCTAAATGGGTGGAAGCACAGGCTTTCGAGAAGATAAGAGAAAAAGAAGTCATCAACTTCATATGGGACCACATCCTATGCCGGTTCGGGATCCCTAATTAACCTGTGATAACGGAAAGCAGTTCATGGGGGGTAAAGTAACACAGTTCCTGGAGGACCAAAAAATCAAAAGGATCTTATCGACGCCCTACCACCCATGCGCCAACAGCCAGGCCGAATCCACGAACAAAACCATCATTCAAAACCTGAAGAAGAAGTTGGAAAGTGCAAAGGGAAAGTGGAGAGAGATTTTGCATGAAGTTCTGTGGGCGTATCGTACCTCTCCCAAGACAAGCACAGGGGAGGCATCGTTCTCTCTAGTGTATGGGTCCGAAGCTCTAATACCAGTCGAGGTAGGGGAACCAAGCGCCAGATTCCAGCATGCCACGGAGGATTCAAACAACGAGGCAATGACCGTTGCCCTCGAATTACTCGATGAGAAGCGAGAATCTTCACTGGTTCGGATGGCTGCGCAAAAGCAAAGGATTGAGAGATACTATAACAGGAGAGCGAATCTCTGATATTTTGGAGTCGGGGACTTAGTCCTAAGAAAGGTCACTTTGAACACTCGGAACCCTAACGAAGGAAAGTTAGGTTCGAGCTGGGAAGGATCGTACCGTATCCTGGGGGTGGTCGGCAAAGGATCATATAAGCTCAGCACCCTGGAAGGCGAGCAGCTCCCAAGCAATAGGAATATATCCATGCTCAAGTGATACTACTGGTAAGGTAATCTCGCGACCCTGTCTCTTTTCACTCACCCGTAAACTAATCTCCCGCAGGCATCCGACGGAAAACTCGCAAACATCCCCAACTACAAAAGGTTCCTGGATCGACTGACGCATTGCACTCTTTTCCTTAGATCGGGTTTTGCTCCCGAAAAAGGGTTTTTACCGACAAGGTTTTTGATGAGGCAACACTTATGCGTCCATCAGGGAGAACTTGCACTGAAATCTGAGGCTCTTCCCTAAGGAAATCCTGACCACTGGAGGAGGACGCTGCCCCGGAAGAGGGGTGCCCCCACAAAACAAGTCGGAACAAGCAACAGAGAGTTTTTTGCTGGAAAATAATGTAGCAGGTCAAACGGTCAAATGAACCGTACCCGCATAAGGGGATCGGACCTTTGATGGAAAAGACACATATGCTTGTATCAAATAATGAAAGGAATGTCCTATCAAAACATTTTACGAGCTCAAGAAAAAATTATCATTAACACTTAAATTATCAAGATCCGAGGTCGTAAGATGCCAAAAGGGTAACCTTGGATAAAGAAAACTGTATGTCTTACGGGAATGATCAAAATCCCAAGCGGGAGTATCTAAATAACAAGACATGGTCCCGACTTCAAAGCCAAGGCTATATATTCGAACTTGTATGACCCCTATAAAGGCATACCCTCGAATATAGATGCCGAGGATACGATACCTGGGACTAAGGGCTACAGACGAATAAGACGACTACAGTCGATGAGATCCGGCCCCACAACAAGAGATTCGGGGACGCCCGACTATTGCCTTAAAACTAAATCCTTCAAAATTATTTCGAAAAGAACCGGTTAAATCATGCTACCTTATTGCCCCTTTTGAAAACAATGAAACGACAGAACAATCAATGTCCTAGGGAGACGATTCGACGGGACGCTTCAAGTCTCCTGATAAGCTCGCGTCACAAATATGACGTCATCAAGGAGGGCTCGAGGAAGATCCACATCGAGGTCGTGTCTAATCATTTTATTATAAGAAACGCGGGGACTATTTGTATACGGTTAAAATCTGTAAGGACGATTTTACGTTTATTTGCTGGTGGTTGATTCACACGGAATTCAAAGTATGGCCCAAAGATCAACCTCGGATGCTCTTATAATTCGACCCAGGGGGACACATGTCCGAAACCAACATAGGAAACAACACGGAAATCAAGGCAGGCAGCCCTGTAACAAAGTACGATTTCGTACTTGGGCATCAACTAGATGAATTAATAGAAATCTTCGTAATAAATGCTGATGTACTATGTTTGGAACCTCCCTACTATATAAAGGGAACCCTTGTCACTTTGTAAATATACAATACATTGAATACAAGACACAAGAACATTCTTTGCTTTAATATCAAACATCCTCTACTCCTCTTTGTTAGCTCATTTACTTGCATTCATTGTTTTCTTTTACTTGTTCATCATTTATAACTTATCATTGGTCATAAATAGTGTATCTGCGTCTTCCTCGTGCATTAAGATTTGGTGGTATCAAGTGAAACAATCCACAAACGATAAGGGGATTAGGTTTGAACCTCCTGGGCTTCTGCTTAATCGGCAGTCTGGTAGGGTCAGTGGGTAGTCGATGCGAGACAATGTCGGTGCATAATCCTGGCATGTCATCGTAGGACCATGCGAACACGTCGGCGTACTGTCGGAGGAGCTCAATAATTTTTTCCTTTTGCTCGGCTTCTAGGTGAGTGTTGATTTTGGTTTCTATCACGTCTTCTTCACTTCCAAGATTGACTACTTCCATTTCTTTGAGGTTGGGATTCTTATGACTCTCCAACTGTTCGATGTCCTACAGAAGATTGTTTGGAATCATGCTCTCGTCATATTCCTCATAATCTGGGTCACTGCGCTCAGTGGTTTCGTTATATGTCATAATCTTGGAACGCGATTTTTTATCGATTTGTTTACTAAAAAGAAAATCTAGGTATAAATAAAGTAGTAAAATATAGTTGCGATATTTAGGAAAAAGATTCTTTTTATTTCATAAAAAATGGAACGTCTTAAGCGTTCACTACATGCAAATAACAAAAAGGTACTGACACAGTAACAGCCTCAATTGACCGTGCTCTTTCAAAAGAAAACTTTTATAGTTCCATACTACCAAGACTCCCGGCAAACCAAAGATGGACTGGATGTCCAATTCTGCAATCTTCTCCAACTCTCTCCTAGGATTTCCTTGATTGACATCTTCAAGGGCATAGCACCTTCCAGGCCTAGTCATACCATGGGTTGTGGCAGAGCTTGTCATTTTGGCCTTTCCCTTTTGCTGATAGGTCCATGGGACGATTTTATATTCTTGATCTTCTTCACTTCGAGTAGCATCGACAGGTTACTACTAATAAGTTACTGCTGGCTTTAGTTGTACTGTAATTATTGTAGCCTTTTGAGAAGGGATCCTTTCGGCTTCTGCGTTCCGTATAATGACGACAATCCCCTTAAGGTAATATTCTTCGTCTAATGTGATCATGTTAGCTTCATGGTTTCGATAATTTGACAATGGGTTGCGATTCACATTAGGTGGAGCTAGATTGCACTTGATGGCTCCTCTCTTGATCAGGATTTTAATTTCATTTTTCAACTTGAAACAGTCTTCAGTGTTGTGCCTTGGTACATTGGAATGATACATGCATCTCTTAGTGGCATCAAAATATTTGGAGGGATGTTCAAGAACCTTTCCCTCGATTGGGTGTATCAATTCTGCTCTTCTTAACCTTTCAAATAATCGGTCCAGAGGCTAAGCAATCGGGTTATAAGTTTTGGGATCCCTCTCTTCAAATTTGGGTCGAGGGCATGGTGCATACATAGGCCGGTTTTGGTGAGTAGTGGTTTGGACATGAGCATATGGTCGTTGTGGGTTTTGGTTGTTATTGGCTCAAGGAGGGTGGTATTGTGGTTGAGGGTGGTAGTATGGCTGGGTATTATAGACTAGAGCATAAGTGGTGGTGGTGAGTGGTTGTTCGGGGAATAAAAGGTGCTTCCATGAGATGGGTTCGTTTGATAGTACAGGACGACTGTTGAGACCTCTTATTTCTTTTTCTTTCCGCTACCGATCGGTCCCGACTGGATAGCCTTGCTAATCGCTTGTAGCGCTGCCATAGATTGATCCTTACCAGATTTTATGCCCTCATCTAAGAAATATCCCATCTTAACCACTTCAAGAACTTTTGACCCATCATTCTCATCATCCTTTCAAAGTATACTCCCTCTTGGGCTCGGATGAAGTACTTGGTTATTTCGCTGTCGTCCAGCAGCGGTTTTGCCCTGGCAACTTCCGTACTCCACCGTCGTGCATATTCTTGAAATGACTCAGAAGGGTTTTTCTATAGGTTCACCAATGCGAACCGATCAGGAGTGATCTGTGTATTGAATCGACAACGGTTCATGGAGTCCTCCGCCATATCTTGCCAAGTTCTCCAATATTGCGGGTCCTGTCGGGTATACTAGGTGATTGCTTCTCCCGTCACACTCCTTATAAACAACTTCATCCTTAGTTTCTCATTCCTTCCTACTCCGGCCAACTTGTCGCAATAAGCCCTTAAATATGCGTGATGGTCCCCTGTCCCATTGAAGACATCGAACTTTGGCGGTTTGTACCTTACTGGCATATCCACATCTGGGTGGACTATTTGTATCCAGGAATTCACTTCCTCGGGAAACTTGGAGACTCTTCATTTTCCTTCACAACATCTGCAACTACTCAAATATCGATTCTTCTTCCTTACGCCGGGCTTCTCTATCCATCTCGGTATACTGATTGATCTCATATGGCACCCTGACCGTGGTGGGTGCTGTAAAGGTAGGTTCGACAATAGCATATATAGGCAAATGTACCGCTCATGAGTAGCGGCATGTGCCATAAGTATGTGTTGGTTAGTGGTGAAAGTGATTCCGTCACGAGGAGGGGTAGTTGCATTAGTGGTAATAGGCGGGTTCTGTGATGTCTGAGGGTATTGTGGTACGTGGGGCATGTGAATAGGGGGATTTGGTGGGTTATCAGGGGTTACTGGAGGTATGGCTCGAGTGGTGGGGGTAGTGGTTTGAGTGTTGTTGTTTTGGCATGATGTTGAAGGAAAATGATATGGAAGTGAATCCAAAGAAGGGAATCTGGGTGGTTGAGGAAGTGTTGTCACGACTAGGTGTGCCAATTCTCTGATATGTTGTACCTTCTCCCTTAAGGATTCCATTTCCTGGGCCATTTTGGCCACGTGCACATCATTCCTAGTGATGTCCTTTTCCCCCGATCGCCCCTGGCTGTCGGCTATGACCAAAGCATGTTCAGTTGGGTCTTCTGCAGCTGACATCTTTCCCTTAGACCTTAGATTGTATGGTAGCTCCTCCCGTTTTAGTTGACGTAAACCAACTTTCTTTTCTTTTTGGGGGGAAATAGTAAAGCAAAAGAAAATAATAAGAAAGAAAAGAAAAAGAGCAAGAGTCAGTTTCTTCATTTTTATACGGGCAGAAAATCACATAGAGCAAGCAACTTATGCATTACAAACTAGCGTGTTCCTAAAATTTGTAGGGACCTTTCATTGTAGAAGGTAGGCCTAATTCGCGGATGTTTGGCAGACATTTAGACTTGACACATATAGATCCGAAGCAACTTTTTTTTTTCATTGATAATTTGGATTGATACAAGTGGGAACAAGGATTACATCATAGAGTTGCATGGGCTTAGAAAATTTGCCCTCTTGGAAAGTAAAAGGGAAAACTAAGGGCAAAGGTACAAAGTAGGGAAAGGAACGGAAATCAATAAATTCTAATAACCATCCCCTGAGTCGCTTCATTCACCCTTCTCTTCTTCTGTCTGCTCTTCTCGATCCTCTTCGGGTCTTCCCCAAACTCTTCCCCATCATTGTTGAATTCAGACTCCTCATCCGGATCTTTTTCTGGTTCTATGCTTGACTCTATTTGGATGCATTCCACTACCTGATCATCCCATTCAACTGGTGGCAGCATATGGTCAGTGGATCCTAGGACCACCTTGTCGCGCCCCTCTTTGTCCTCGCGGAGATCGGGTTCGGGATATTTGGGTTTGAGACAACTCTTTCCTTTTGGGAAGGGGTTTGCATTTTTTTGAGAGTCGCCACCTAACGATTTTAAAGGTGCGTTAGGAAAGGAGTTCATTTACAACTACGTTGTTAACAAGAGATAGGGTAAGGGCTTGAAATTATCCTAAGGGGAAGGTGTTAGGCACCCCTTAGGATCCACAAGTGTGGTTCCCGGCAAAATAACTTTTGTGAATTTGTACGTTTTAGCAGACAAACAAATAAAGGCTCAAATAAGAGGGGATTTAAATCTTAAACATGCAAGGTGTTTGAAAACAATTAGAGAAAAAGCTAAGTTTTGAAAAGGGTTACAATCTAAGCATGTAAAGTAAATGATATCTTAGGTTTGTGATAATATGGATCACATCAATGCAATACCCGGTATGACACTCCTCAAAGAGGGGGCTACACGTGGTATTAACGTATCGGTCATCATGTCCATATTCTACCCTTTCCCACCCCGTCGAGGTAACTAAAGCGCGTGTTGGTCACGAACTCTGTTGCATGTTGTTACCCGCCCCTTCCTATTAGTCCCGGAGGAGGTTAGGCCTACTATCCAAAAAGGGAGGTACTAGGCAGACCCTCAGGTTTTAAAGGTAAAATTCTAGGGCGACAGACAAAAGCATACAGGACTGCAGTTAATGGGAACATAGTAAAAGCAAGTAAAGGCTTCAAGTTTACCTCCACAAGTAAAGCAATTAGACAGCACGACTCAAACACAGTTAAGGGCAGTATTTAATTTCAGGATCCTAAGATATGGTGTCTAAGTGAGTTTAGAATATAAACAGATATGTAGACCTATTTTATTACTCAGAAAAGGGTCCTAATCAATTTGCCTACTGGTTTTAGCATGCTGGTAGTTAAACATGATCACAAAGACAGATCTAGTTTTTATTTCTTGTGATTGATTACCTAAGGCTTGCCTAGGTGTAAAATAACCTACAACAGTTGTACAGACTTGTTAAGGATTCCAGATGATCAATCCTAATAGCATGTGATTCTAAATGTGCGCAAAGGGCTGATTGACAGTTTATTTAGAACATGGGACTGTGTGTTTAAACTAAGTATGATCCTATTACACGATGTCTAAAGCAGCATGGTAACTTAAACATGATTTTCTAAATAAATACAGGGTTACAACGTTATGCATAACTTCAGGAATAGCATAGATGGCAGGTTTTAATAGTTGTTTTACCTACAACATGATCTCTACGTATAGAGCATGGCAAAGCAAGATTGTAGATTTTTTAACACACTCGTTTTAAGGCAGAATTTAAATTACATTTTCAGAATCACATGATAGCAGTTTTTCATTGTTATTACTGATCGTATGAACATGATTTTCTAAGTGAGGATGATATGCTAAAAGAAAAGCAGATGTATCAACATAAGTGACAAAATGCATGGCATGCTTGATCCCTAGACATGGTTACTAGTGCGCACATAAAAAAAACAAACCTAGAGAAACATGATATCTACCCATACTTATACTATAGCATGCATACCCCACCCATTTTCACTATCCATCCCCAGAATAATATTTACAAATTATTACAAGCCTTTGAATATGAATTACATAAAAAAAATAGGAAAAGAAGAAGTTAACTATAGGAAGCCTTCCATAGTAGGCCCAAGTATCCAGGTCCTCAATTCCATGTACTGTTATTTTATAACCTTTCATAATTCAGGTGTGTCAGAGTTCCCTAAGGATCTCAGAGGATCCCGGGCAGTGCTCACACCCGGATCTCATAGCCAAGATGGAGTAAGTGCAGTGTGGAAGAGCCAGCTCTTGTGTCAAAGTTCAGAGGGAGTTCAAGGGTCCCTAAGCAATGCTCACACAAAAGGGGCAGAACCTAGCATCTAAGAGTATAGTTAAAGTGCTCATAGTTTGAGAAGTTTGAGAGAATAGTTTTAAAACAGTTTGGAACAGCTTTGAAAAAAACAAGCAAGAACAGTTCTGGAAAATAAATTACTTGAAACATTCTTGTAAAACTAGGGGAAAGTAGTTTTTAGGAAAAACAGATTGAGGAGAGTAGGGATAATCAGCAAACAAAGACCAAACCCAAAACATGTTAGTATCACACAAAGAACCAAGTCAGGTTCAGCAACCAGGCTTTCACACAAGGGTAGCAGGGGTTGGGAACACATAGGTCACATGATGACAAACAAGTAATAGGTAGCACACAATCCGGAATTCTTAGGGATTCAGGGGATCTGGAACATAGTAAAGCATAGAAGTAACCAAGGCAGGATCAAACACAGTAAAGTCTACCAAAACTAATATACCAAACATAAGTGGAAAGGTTCCATGAAGACAAACTTTGAACACATAAAGGCAAGCTCCCAATCAAAGGAAACTGGATATACTAAGAAGAACATGCAATCCTAGTTACATGTTGGAAATCAGGACAATAAGTAAAAAATAGATGAGAATCACCAAGAATTGTGACAGCAATGTAAACATGTTGGTTTGAAGACTAAAATATAAATTAGGACATACAAGTATTGGAGAAATAGTAATACCAAAGTAGAAGTTAAGGGAGGCACAATAATTAGCCTTGGCTTGTAGCAGGCTAATTCAAATCAGTAGCAAGTAGCACAGAAAAGCGAAAGAGAGAGCAAGTTTAGTTGTGAGAGAGTGCCCAAATTAGTTTGTGTCTGTGTCTGTGTCTGTGCATGGACAGAGTATATATATAGTTTGGAACTAGGTGAAAATAAGGTAAACATCAGACTGCCCAGTAATTATAGGACTCAGAGAATCAATTAATTGTAAAATCAGTAAAATTAAGGGAATTATTCAAACGGTGAGTGACAAATAAGGAAATAATATAAAATAGTGTTCATAACAGGACATTAGGTATCCCTTGATTGAAGGTTGAACTCAAACGGCTAGTAGGTAAACATAATTAAGAAAAGTTACTATACACATGACATATAAGAAGACAATTGAGACTATGTTCAGAAAATATTAATTAAGGAAGCAATATCAATCAACAGTACCGAATCAAGGTAAGAAATAGATTAGAGATTGGAAATTAGTAAGAATATCTCATAGGAGATCAGCAAGGCTTTCAAATCATAGTGAATCAGGGATTCAAACAACAACTAGTGAATAGAGGTTCAAATAACACTAGTGAATAGAGATCCCTGTGTCTAAACGAAATAACCACATTATAAGTAAAGCAATAAGTCAGGAAATAATTGAGTAACAAATAGCATAGAATCAAGGATTCGAGCAAGCATAATACTAATTGAAGAGAATTAACATGAAATAACACGGATGTTAAGCAAGAACATCAGAAACCCTAGTATATGAAATTAGGGGTCATATGAGTTATGGAGTGAGCAGTGAGATAGACAGGGAAGCAAGAAGAATCATAGACGAACAACATAGGGTAAAGATCAATGAAACATAAACACATACGCAAACACGCAGGCAAATCAGTAGTTTCAGGGTTTAGGTCTAAAATTAGGGTTTTCATCACGACGAGTCAGATAAAGAGAAAACTTAAACAAATCACTAAAACATAGTAGGGATTCTAGGATAATTCTGAAAAATCATAGAAGAAGTTGTTCAAAAACGGGGTCTCAAAACCCTAGCTGAAAACGAAGAATCGTTTTTTAGAATATCAGAAAACCTTTGAGAAAACAACAAAATAGCTTAAAGTGTACATAGATCTATCATATATCTGAGAGAAAAATCAGGAAATCTTGAGTTTTAGGGTTTCAGAGAACCTAGAGAAAGAATGAAAAACCTTGAAGTTTCACCAGCCTTTGGCCGGAGGGGTCGTAGATCTTACTCAGAAGGCCGGAGGTGGCCGGTGGCATGAGGAACCATGGGAGGAGTTGAACCGCTCCAGGTTCATCTGAGGGCCTTAGGGCGTCATTAGACCGGCGCGGGGTGAGGCAGTAGCTAAGAGAGGATGAGAGACTATGGTTTCCGGCGAGGGAAGTGGCCGGAGGAGACGAACCATGTTCATCGGAGAAGAAGAAACTGGAAGTCTCTAGAGAGAATCAGAGAGATAGAGAGATAATGTGAGAGGAGTGAAAATGAGGGGAAGGGGGGTAGGTCATTAGGATCTAATTTAGATAACAATTGATCTGGGTCGTTGATCAAAATTGATCAACGGTCAAGATTTAATAAGAATTGGGCCTGAGGTGTTTGGGCAAATTTTAATCATTTTGGGTTTGGGGTTTAATTTAGGCTATAATTGAAAATTAAGAATGGCTATTAGTTAAATACCCATAAAATAGATAAATAACTAATAAAATAGCAAGTAATTACAAAAAGTGGAATTAATGCTAAATAAATAAATTAAGGTAATTAGCTAATATTAAAAAATATATAAAATGACTAATTAGTGATTTAAAATGGTATAAATGTACAATTAGGCTATAATTTTAAAGTTACTGTAATTATAATTAAATAATGTCAAATTGGCTAATTTATGAAATAATTAAATCCTAATAGGATTAAAAATGATGTATTGAGTTGGGAAATATTTTGAAATTATTTATAACATAATTTATGAATAATTATTGAACATAAAGTACTGAAGAAAATTAATAACAATATGGAAAATCATGGAAAATACCAGTTATTATAAAAAGTGATTTTGAAGGTATATGTGCAAATTTTAAAAATAGTTTGAGGAAAAATTGGGTTTCAACACACCTGATGATGCATTGATGTGGTCACCAAGTAATATGGCAAGATCTCATGGTAAATCTGCAAAGCAACCACCGCGTCCTCTAAACGGGTTATAACCTCTCTTCTTGGGAGAGCCAGTTCTTCTTCTTTGTTAATCCAGACGTAGTACTCGGGGGTGCACCATGAGTTTTGACCCATATGCATTGTTACCAGGTCATTCCACTTTTCTTGCAGTTTCCTAATCCTGGGAATTGGAATGTGGCCATTGTAGTCATCCTTGTATAGCGATGTCCTTGTCCACAGGGGCACAACTTGGATCATCCCGAATTATCTAAGGACGCACAGAGGTGAGTATGGTTGAATGCCTTCCAATCGATCAACTCAATGGAGTACTTTTGGGGAGTCCTCAAGATTGCTCTTCAACCTGACCAAGAGAGTTTCTAGTTTATCCATTCTCCTGTCAGATTGGTTAGTGTTTCCCTCCATTCTTCTTGCCCATGTGGGGAGATCCAGTTTTTGACCCTTTCATTATGGTTGCGGATCATATTGGTGATACCCACGAAGTAGTTGATAGTGGCCTCCCATTGGAAGAAGTGTTTGGTAGTTTAAAGAAATCGTATCATCGTGCACAATTGACCGCTGGTACTGAAGCGGTTGCCCCTGGGGTGGTTTTCCTCGAAACGGCTTCCTCTGTTGTTGTTGCTAACAAACCGGCCGTCGAGGCTCCCTTGTCAGCGTTTATTCCCAGGGCCTACTCAATTGCATATGACTTTAAAGTTGAGAAGCCCTCTCACTAACAAGACCAAAGTGAAGGAGTCTCGAGGTACATATGTTCTGTGAATGAAGATGTTCTTCCCATATTTCGTAAGGACTATAATTGGGAAGGCAAAAACATAGTAGTCCTCGGGTTCGAGGACACCGTTACTACCCACGTGGAGGGATACTTAAGTGTTTACACTTACCCCTTCACACTGGGCCCGATAGACCTGATCGTTCTAGACTTTTTCAAGAGGTACGAGGTGTGCGTCGGGAAAATCCACCCATCGCTGTAGAGGATTGTGACCCTCCTCCATTACTTCGTGAAGAAGAACGAATCTCGTCGTTTCATGATCGACCACCGACTTCAACTATACAGTCCCCAGATGTTCCAAGGGGGACTGATCAAGCTTACCCGTTGGGCCAGCAAGGCCCCTTTTTTGAGTATCAACGAATACAGAGACCGGAGCTTCCAGGGATGCTTTGTCCGAGTGAAAATCAAGGATTTGATCCCCCCGGAATGCATTCCATTCCCTGAGAAGTGGAATGTGTATCGTAAATGCAATTGTCTCTTTAAGCATCAAAATTCTCTTTCTTCAATATCTATCTTCTCATTCATGCTTGTCGCCCAGGTTCCAAATGCGGTTCCTCTAGCAAAGGAGTGGAGCGAGGGCATCTGTACTCAGATGTTGTACTTCGAGCGCACATGGCGCGGACTCTCGAAGGGCCTATGGGAGGCCCGTTCTCATGGTAAGGCCTCTTTTTGAGTAGCCAATTCTATGTTTCCACCTTTTGTTATATAACTCCTCTTCCTCTTCTGTTATTGCAGGTTTGCCTAACACCACCGAACATAAGCTTATAGAAGGGGATGAAGATGTGCTCTCATCTGTCTTTTCACCATGATCTCCGAGGTGAAGAAACCAAAGAAACAGGTGCTCCGCAAGCCTAGGAGGGGCTCTAGTTCCAAGGTTCCAGAATCCGACTCCATCCACCGTCTTAGGGATGAGACGGGGGATGAATCCATTTTTGTAACCCACGGGACGACCTATCTCTTGGACTGGGATGCATTCGTGGGGGATACTCGCGAGATCGAATCCCCTCAAACTCAAAAGACTAACGTCGATACCCGGGGTGAAACTTCCCAGTATGCCGGTTCTGCTCAAAAGGAAGCATTCTGCGTAATTGAGATCTCGGAGACTCCCTCCTACACTGAGTTTATGCTTGAGGAGGCCTAAGTGAGAAAGGAGAAATCCAATGAGGGGGGTAAGCTGCGGAAGATCCATTTCACTCCTTTTTCGATGGTGTGAACTCTTCTTCTTTGAAACACTTCCTTGGAAGCTGGCAGGCAAGCCCGAGCCCGAAATTTGTCAATCAGTTCACCAATCCAAGTGTGGACCATGAACGCAAGAAATCGATTATACTGACCGTCCTAGAGGATGCCCGAGTTTTGTCTGCTCCTGTAGGGGTATCTAGCTACCTTAGATGTCGTGTGACCGAGGAGGACCGGGCAAAAATGAATGCGATGGACGTTCCATGTCTATTCAATAAGGCTGAGCAGGCACTGGACCGGATAAGGGATCATTTCCTTTAATCTATATATTGTTATCTGTGTTTGATGTTTCTCACGCTTTTTCCCTTTTTGCAGTCTCGGTACTTCAACACGAGAGTTTCCTTCGATTCTGGGTTGAGGTCAATCAACTAGAGCTCGAGATCAAGGAGCTTTCCCAAAAAAAGAATATGTACAAGCTTCTTAGCGAGTAGCAAGGGGGGGTCTCCAAGAACCTCCAGGCCAAGATGGCTTAGAAAGAGGGATCAACGTTAAGGCATGAGCATGCTGACTTGGTGGAAAAGGTAAACGTTTTTGAAGTTAGACACGAGGGTCCGGTAGCAGAGGCTAACAATAATTCTTTGCAGGTCTAGCAAAAGATAAACAAGACACGAGGGTCCGGTACCAGATTGACCAACTCTGCAAGGAGATAAACAAGATCAAAATAATGGCCGACGGGTGAAAAAACAAGATAGACCCTCTAGCCTCGGAGAAGGAGACCGTCCAGGACAATCTGTCTTTGATAGAAGTTTATCTTTGGGTGGCGAAGGAGAAGGCCAATACACGGGCTCAACAAAATGAGGACCTCCAAGCACGACTGGGCTCATCCATTAGTGAACGGGATGCCCTCGGCAAGGAGATCGAAATAACGAGGTCCAAATTGGAAGTAACCTCGGCTAATGCTGACGAAATAGTGTCCTAATACAAGGACGATGTTGAAGCAGACGAGGCCCGCCTAAAGACTACTACTGAGTATGTGACGCGGCTATCCCGAAGGGATACCCTCAAAGAAATACATGCCCGAGGCTTCGACCTATCTGCTGAGATCAAGGAGTCTAAAAGGCTCGAGGTTGATGCAAATAAGCTAGTTGAACCCCGAGGTGAAGAGGGGTCTGAGGGGTCTGAGGGCTCTTAAGAATTCGAAGGCCCTGATGGTTCTAGTGATGAGTCGGGTTCCGGTGAAGACCAAGCGCAGATGCCTTAGATTTTTTTTGTTTTTGTATCATGTACATATATTTTGTTGAGGCTGTTTTTATTAGGCCTTTGTAAAGATATTCTGAAATATATAAAAAAATTTACCCTTTGGCAATTTTCAAGTCTATTATCTTAGCATCTTTTTACAATTACAAACATTTCTAATGCCTTAGTACAGAATCAAACGTAGTAATAAGTCATTTTTCGGAGGTCCGAACAAGACCCGTCTTCAATGCAATTTTTGCTCGAAACTTGTGGAAACTCAGATTGACCGGAAATTTCTCTATGATGCTTACTTAAATGTTTTTAGACTATATCTTTGCCAAGTGTAACCTTTGAACTGGTTAAGAATTTTGTTGAAGGCCTTATGTTTTGATTACGGGCTTCGGACGTCTTCAAATCGTTTTTAGAATGGTCGTAACTTTTTAGGTTTAGGCACTACCTAATAGGATTTTTGCCTCCGGGTTTCGATAACCAGAGCTGCCCAAAATTGTTTCGCACGACAGTCCCCAAGTGGGGTAGCCTTTTGGTCTCAGATAGGGGTATCCCTTGGGCTCGATAGTCCCCGGGTAGGAATATCCCTTAGGCTGGATACGTTTAATAAGCAAAAAGTGCGTTTTAGCAAGGAAGAAACTGTCTTTCATTTTTATGTGTTACGTACAAGATTGTAAATGTGTGAAAGCTCGTATTATGGCTAAGGTGGCCTACGCGGGCACGGTTCACTTGACCATTTGGCCCTTACAATAAATCCTAAACATCGAGCCTAGACCGTTCAAACACAAAATTTCCTTCCCTGCTAAAAAACTTGACTCGAGGGTGATGGTCCCCAGTATTCGAGGTCGATCTCGAGAGGACTCGGATACTATTGATGCGACCATTGACTCGGATTTTAATAATTATTCAATTTTAAGATACCACAAATTACTTTTGCATCATTAAACACCTTGCCAGAAAACCCATTGGGGACAAAACCGGTTCAAGGGAAAAAGAGTGCAACGCATGCTTTCAGACCTAACAACCACACTTCTTTGGTTGTTGCCTGCAACTGTTAGTCTGTTTCGTAATAAAAAAAGGTGAATGAGATCGTACCTTAGTAGTACCTTTTATGTGCGCCACGTTCCAGTTGTTCAGTAGTTGTGCGTCATTTCCTGCTTCGAGTTTGTATGAACCTTTACCGGTAATTCTGATGACTCGATATGGTCCTTCCCAATTCGGTCCCAACTTCCCTCTGTTTGGGTTTCGGGTGTTCAGTGTTACTTTTATTAACACCAAGTCCCTGATATTGAAGTGTCGAAGGTTGTCTCTTCGGTTGTTATATCTTTCGATCCGCTATTTCTGGGCGGCTAACCAAACTAGGGTGGCCTCGCGCCGCTCATCCAATAGTTCCAACATTGGGATCATGGCCTCACCGTTTGATTCTTTGGTTGCATATCGGAATATGAGGCTCGGTTCTCCCACCTCAACTAGTATTACTGCTTCGGCACCCTAGACCAACAAAAATGGAGTGTCCCCGGTACTAGATTTGAGGTCGTACAGTATGCCCACAAGACTTCGGGAAAAATTTCCTTCCATTTTCCTTTGGCATCGGTCAACCTTTTCTTAAGTTATTGAAGTATGATCTTGTTCGTAGACTCCGCCTGTCCGTTCCCACTAGGGTGATAGGGTGTTGAAAAGATCTTTTTGATCTTATGGTCCTCGAAAGATTTGCTCACCTTGCTGCTAATGAACTACTTCTCGTTGTCACATACTATCTCGCTCGATATACCAAACTAGCATATTATGTGGTCCCAAATGAAGTTGATGACTTCTTTTTCCTGGACCTTCCCGAACACTTGAGCTTCGACCCACTTAGAGAAATAATTAGTCATAAATAGTATAAATTAAGCCTTACCGGGTGCCTATGGCAGGGGACCGACAATGTCTACTCTCTATTTCATGAACAACCATGGCGACAAGACCGAATGTAGTAACTCCACGGGTTGATGGATCATTGGTACATGCCTCTGACAACCGTCACATCTCCGTACGAAGTCTTTCGCATCTTTATCCATGTTGATCCAGTAATAGCCGGCTCTGATTATCTTACGAACCAAGGATTCTTCCCCCGAATTGTTTCCGCAGGTGCCTTCGTGAACTTCCCTCAAAACATATTTTGTGTCTCCCGGCCCCAAGCATATGGCGAGCGGGAAATCGAATGTTCTTCTGAATAGAGTACCTTCAAACACGTTAAACCTGGTTGCCTTCATGCACATAGCTCTCGGTTCTTTAGGATCCGAGGGCAGCTTTGTATTGGTAAAAAATAGATATTACACGTGTAATATATCATATGGCGAAAACAAGCTACGCAGAGCAATGGATAAGCTACAACTGTATGAGAGTTTAGAAAGAGATACGGAACAAAGAGGCACGGGATAAACACCTACGAGATAATTAGAAGCGGGCACTCCAATCTATTTGAGGAGTTGAAGAGACATTGTCAAAATGAACCAAGGCTGAATAAAGGGCAGATTCATAGATCTTCAATCAATGAGTGAACGTTACAGAATCTTCATGCAACAGTTACGATTACCTATTGTAACATTTCATTAATGATATAAATAATCATTAATGCTCAATCATAAAGAGGAGTAGACGTTATCTAAAGAAATTCTCTATAAAGGGGAATAAGATCTCACTTGTATGGACACGTTCTGATCATTGTTGAAATATACTTTACATTATTGAGTTATTATTATTTTCCTAATTTAGAGTTCTTATTTCCATCATTGTTTTAGTTAATTCTCCTGATTATCAAAAGTCCGAGTACTTCTTAAAATAGTTTTGGCTAAGAATCTGATTCTTTGGTTAAACAAATTGGTTCCGTTGCCGGGAATCTGATAATCTTCTTTTGTATTCCTAAATTATCTTTACTGAATCGTGTCGAACACCAACGACAACAACCAACAGGAAACTGGAACTCCAACTCCATCGCCTCAGGGAACCCCACGAGGTTCAAGGGAGAAAACTTCAGAACTCACAACAATGACCAGCATGACAATGAACAAACATGAGAGCAAGACCCGGTGAAGAAAATAGTTGCTGATTATGTGAATGAAGCTCTCCAAACTTTCGTGAGGGGACTAACAACTATACCACCATAACCTCCTCCAAACAACACTGCAACTGTGGAAAATCCACAATGTGGACTGGCTAATTCTGGAAGTGGAGGTGCTCCTAACGAGTCTCTTGAAGGAAGACTAGGTATGACTAGTAATTCTAATTTGCAATCCTTAATACTAACCTTGCAGAAATAGGTGAAGCAACAAAATGATCGTATCGAATAAATTCCTGGCGTACCACCTGTCATTAAAGGGATTGATATAGACAAATATTCTCAACAACTATGGAAGCCAAGTGTCGCACCTTTGTCGTCTCCTAAAAATTCAAAATGCCTGATATACCAAACTACAATGGGACAACTAATCTACGTGATCATGTTACGGCATTCACCACATGAGTAAAAGACAACGATTTAACTAAACAGGAGATAGAGTCTGTGCTGGTCAAAAAGTTTGGAGAAACTCTTATCAAAGGCGCACTTACATGGTATTCTCTCTTACCCGAAAATTTTATTGACTCTTTTGCTGAGCTTGCAGATTCTTTTATAAAAGCACATCCTGGTGCACAAAAAGTAGAAAAGTGAATGGAGGAAATAGTTAAGGTAAAACAGGGAGATACAAAGTTGCTTCGTGAATTCGTAGATAGATTTCAACGGGAAAGGATGTTTTTGCCAAGAGTACCGGAAAATTGGGCAGCTATGGCATTTGCGAGCAATCTGAACGAGAAAATCTCTAAAGCTACGAGAAGACTCAAAGAAAGTCTACGAGAATTCCCAGCCACGGCGTGGAATGATGTCTATAATAGGTACAATACCAAATTACGAATCGAAGAAGATACTATAGCTCAATCAAAAGCAGAAGAAAGGACGATTTCTAGACGCTCAGAATCAGAAAGGAGAACTGGTAAAAATAGGTACGATCCATATATGGGACCTTCGGGACGAGAAGCTCATTCCAAATTCGAAAACACACGGCCTGATCGCAGAACGTCGAACAGATATTCAGGTTCATCATCATCAAGATTCAGAAAAGATCGAGATGAACGAAATAGAAGCAATAACACAAATGCAAGAATTGGAGACTATAACTTCAATGTAAGCACTTCCGAGGTAATTACAATATTAATAAATATGGGTGATAAAGTTCGATGGCCCAAGGAAATGAGATCAAATCCAAACAGAAGGAACCCAGACTTCTGGTGTGAATTTCACAATGATCACGGGCACAAAACATCAGACTGCAGGTTATTACAAGGTGAGGTAGAGCATTTATTAAAACAGAGCTATCTAACAGAATTGTTTAGTGAAAAAGGTAAACATGCATACATGAAGAACAGGCAGGAACCCCCAAAACCACCATATCCAAAGAGAACGGTAAATGTGATAAACAGAGGAGAAGAGGTTAATGTCGTAACCTATACCGTAGCAAAAAAGACAATGAAGTTCACAATAAAGAAGCAGAATCAGTTTTAAATTCTTCTCAGTGCTAAAGAAGCATAATCAGTTCGAATGGACTGAAGAGTGCCAGCAAGCCCTCAAAAGGTTGAAGGCTTACCTATCAAATCCTCCCCTATTATCCAAACCAAAGGAAGGGGGGAGGTTGTATATCTATCTTGCTGTTGCAGAAGTAGTTGTAAGTGTTGTCCTAGTAAGGGAAGACAAAGGTAAGAAATCTCGTATTTACTATGTAAGTAAATCCCTATTGGATGCTGAAACTAGATATCCCCATCTAGAAAAACTAGCTTTGGCTCTAGTCATGGCAGCTAGGAAATTGAGACCATATTTTCAATGTCATCCAATTTCTGTTGTAACTTCATATCCTTTAAGACACATCCTGCATAAACAGGAACTGTCAGGTAGATTGGCTAAATGGGCAATAGAACTAAGCGAATATGACATTGTTTATCACCCTAGGACAACTATAAACTCTCAGGTCTTAGCTGATTTTGTCGCAGATTTTAATCCCAGTATAATTCCTGAAGTAGAAAAGGAGATACAGATTTTTACCGGAGCTAATCCAGGAACATGGACTTTATTTACTGACGATTCTTCTAATGTTAAAGGAGCCGATTTAGGAATTTTCTTGATACCACCTTCGGGTGAAAAGATAAGGCAAGCTATTAAATGTTATCCTATCACTAACAATGAAGCGGAGTATGAAGCTGTCATTGCAGGACTTGAATTAGCATGAGAACTCTCGATAGAGAAAATCGTGATCAAGTGTGACTCTCAATTGGTGGTGAATTAGATGCAAGGGACTTGCACCGCTAGAGAAACTCGAATGCAACAATACTTGGAAAAGGCGCGGGACCTAGTAAGACAATTACAATCTTGGAAGATCGTGCAAATACCCAGAGAGGAAATGCGAAAGCAGATGTGTTAGCTAACCTCGCATCAGTAACAGATGTAACGAGTGAAGAAAATGCTATTGTAATACATTTATTTCATTCAGCAATCGACCAGGACAATCATGAGGTAACGTTTAATAATTTAACTTGGGATTGGAGAAATGATATTGTAAATTTTTTGCAGTATGGTACCGTGCCTGAAGATAAGAAAGAAGCTAAAGCACTTCGACGAAAAGCTATACGATATTGTCTAGTTCATGACACTTTATATCGTAAAATATTTGGCGGACCTTTAGCAAGGTTCCTCGGACCTAATCAAACTGAGTACGTGATGAAAGAAGTACACGAAGGATGTTACAGAAATCACGCGGGTGGAAGGTCTCTAGTTAAGACTCTAATCAAAGCAGGGTACTATTGGCCTAAGATGGATGAAGATGCTGAAGATTTCGTAGCTAAATGTGATAAATGTCAGCGTTATGCAAATAACATGCATCGACCCGCAAAATTGTTACATTCGGTTATATCCCCTTGGCCATTTATGAAGTGTGGATGGATATAGTAGGACCTCTGCCCCAAGCCAAAGGAAAGGTACGGTTCTTACTTGTATTAACATATTATTTTTCAAAATGGGTAGAAGCAGGTGCTTTTAAACAAATACGAGAAAAAGAGGTGAAGAGCTTCATTTGGTGAAATATCATATGTCTCTTTGGGGTCCCAAAGGAGATCGTATGTGATAATGGCCCACAGTTCATAGGCTCACAAATCACGGAATTCTTCCAAAGTTGTCAAATCAAACGAATCACCTCTTCACCGTATCATCCCGTGGCTAATGGACAAGTTGAGTCAACAAATAAGATTCTCATCAATAATTTGAAGAAACGATTAGAAAATTCAAAAGGAAATTGGCCTGAAGAGCTACCAAGAGTATTATGGGCTTATAGAACTACAACAAAAACAGCCACGGGATAAACCCCATTTGCATTTGTCTACGGTTCAGAGGACCTAATACCAGTTGAAATATGTGAACCAAGCACGAGATTCACATTAGAAATAGAAGAGTCAAACAACGACAAATTAAGAATAAATATGGATTTACTTGAGCAAAGGAGAGAAGCCACTTTAATTCGCATGGCAGCTCAAAAGTAAATTATAGAGCGGTATTACAACAGAAAAGCTCACCTCAAATATTTTAAAATTGGGTACTTTGTCCTTATAAAAGTTTTTCAATCAACAAAGGAGGTTGGGGCAGTAAAGCTAAACCCTAATTGGGAAGGACCCTATAAGGTGCGCGGTATTGCTGGAAAAGGTACTTATGAGTTGGAAACCATAGATGGCAGAATCTTACCCACAAGTTGGAATGCTGTTCATTTAAAGAAGTATTATTTCTAAGCAAAAAGGAGTACCCACGGTCAGGTATCATTACATACAATTTTATTTAGTACAGTTAAAATTATACTAACAATTTTAGATGATAGGCAAAAAGCTAAACCATACTAAATGACGATATTAGACTTGAATAGACACGAGGAAATAACTTAATTCCCGGTCTAGGGTTATAACCTTTTTGACGGAAATTTCAAAGGGTTAAGCAGTCATCGTCTAAAATATATATACCTTCGAGTCCCGTATGTTTTTCCCTTTTAGGAAAAGGACCATAAGAAAGGAATATTCAAGTGCTCGAGATCTCATACTTCAAAGCTCAAACACTTGGGGGATTATACAATATGGAAGGAAAAGAAGACTAACAAAGAGTCAGAACTCAAGCCTAAATATCTATGTTACCCTACAAATCAAAAGTTACGAGCGAAGTCAAAGAGCCAAAAATGCAAGTCTGATTCAGAAACCTACAAAAAACATGTTCGTGAATGTAAACGAATGTTTAGGTCAAAGGCAAATTTTAGCTACGGGTTGAAATTTATACCTTTGTATTTATTCAAATCTGTTGTAAAAGAAAACAGTTACGAAAAAGTCATAGACGATACTTGAACACATGTAAAGTATTACAAAAGTTCAAATAATACAAAAACTTTCTTCAAAACACTACTCAAAGGAACATGTGAATTCTTATCTCTTTTTTGTATACTAACACCATTATGAAGTTGAGACGTCTTCTTCCTTAAGTGTCATTTATAAAAGGGCCCTCTTTTATAAATCGTGTTTATTTCAAAAAGACACGAAAGATCAAAAGCATTTTTATGCAAACACTTAAAGTAAAACAAAAACTCGAAAAACACAAGTTGAGCCAAGAAACTTAAATATTAATATTATACGATGGTTGAAACTAAGTATGAACTTAGTCCAAGCCTAACTTTTTTATACAAAATTGCCCCGAAATTTTCATTGGGGACTTATAAAATCACCAATTGTTTCTCCCAAAAAAAGAGAGATTAACAATCACTTTCACTTTTCACTGGGGGGTTTATCTTTATCAGCAGAAGGAGCAAGTTGAGATGGAAAGGGTTGAGAAGCAACTTCACCAGGTACAACTTCATCACCCACGTGAACCTCAACCTCAGGTGATGAGGAACTTTGACTTTGCTGAGACCTTTCAATTGTCTCCTTAGTTTTAGAAATTTCAGCTTGTAAGTCAAAGTTTTCCTGGCCCACTTCCGTTAATGTATCAAGACGGGAATTCAAGTAAGCCCAACTTACATCAACATTTTCCTTTTCCTCGAGAGATTCATAATCCTTCTCCCATTGATGAACTTCTGCTCTCAACTCATCCCTTTCGATCACAGCAGCATCATAGGAAGCTTGTAAAGGGGTAAGGAATCTCTCTAGAAACTGAACCTTGCTAGAGGATTCACGGAGGTCTTCTTGAGTTTGAGTGAGCAATTGAACAAGTTCTCCAGCATAAGCCTCCTTCTGGTTTAGCAAGTCCTTTAAGCTTCTTATTTCCTCATAAGCACGGGAGAGTTCTTACGCAAATGAAGATTTCAGGAGATTCTTGTCCTTCCCTGCTTGATTTGACGAAGCTTTCTCAATGGTTAACTCTGCTGCTATCACTCTTACCTGCTGCTCTAAGGTACATTTTCCTCCTCAACTGCTTCCATGTCAAGTTGAAGGCTCTCAAATTGTTCCTTCCAGTTATCTGCCTTGGTATGGTAGTAATTCATCAATTGCTCTGTATGTACAATCCTTTTGCATCATCTCTGTACCAATGAGATTGATCTACACAAAAAAGGAAAATTAGATACGGTGAAGGCTAGTTTAAAAAAAACACGTGAAGTGTTCATTTAAAGATGAGTGTAAAATCTCATTCATCCATGTCAGGGAGCTATGACTTTCCAACTTTGACTTTTCAACCGGGCCGATCAAAGGCTTCAACCACATATCTGCCTGGCCTGATTTCTTTAAGAGGCTACCTTCCGCAGGAACCTCGATCATAACTTGCTTCATCACCCCACTACTAGAAGACCCTACTTCAATAATAGATGGTGAAACAGAAATGGCAACAGGCACGGTAAGCTAATGTTCCACTGGAGCATATGGGGGACAGATGGCAAGAGGCGCCTCATCAGAAATTGAGCCAAAACCTTGATGGAATAATTGTTCAACTGACTCATTGGTTGCAGTAGGAGTTTCTTCCTCGGAGTACACAAGGGTATTATTATCAGGCTCAGGCACAGGAGATGGACCAGAAAGGGGATCAGACTCGTCATTAAACACGACTCTTCTTCTTGCTCGTGGCCTACGTACCAACGAGCCTTCCTACTGCTCCTCTTCATCTTCTATGTCTTGGGTCCTATCCACCTTCCTTTTTTATGATGAAGAGCCTAAGATGATTTCTTGAGCCTTAGACAAAGAGAGCTTCGAAGCAGTTATAGCAGAAGCAGTGATACCACGGACGGGAAACCCTAATAAACAAAAAGGGATCAGAGAAGTTCAATAAAAAGAGTAAAAAGGAAACGTAAAAAAGAAAACCTACCATGGGTTTTTACTTTCCAACCAAACCTAGCAGAAAGGTATTTCCAAGACCTTTCTTCTATTGAATCAACCGACAACAACTTTTCTATCCAACCACGAAAACCGGGAATCTCCTCAACAGTTCCCATGGCTGCTTAAAAAAGGAAACAAAATCAGTCACGGCACTGGACATTTATCAAGATAAGGAAAGAAGTAAGTAAACATATGTGCAAAGTTCCACTTCTCTGGGAAGAGCAAATTTTCTTCACCTACTAATCCACTTGTAGGGGCAACAACAAACCTGACATACCATCCACGGTCTTTATCATCATCAGGGATGACTAAAACTCTCTTACTTCTAGCCACAAGAGTAAAAACTAATTGGGGGAATAACTTGGGAGAGTAAAGATAGATCAGGTGGTAAAAGGTAAAAGGAAGTGAATCCATGTTATCCAAATACCTGAGGCATGCTACTGTCCTCCAGATGATAGGACCGATTTGCCCCAAACACACATTAAAAAATCGACAAAACTCTATAATGACTTGGTCGATAGGAAGCTTGAAACCTAAAGTAAAAGGGTAAGTATATACAAAAGAAAAACCAGCTTTGAAAGAAGTTATCCTTTGGTTTTCATTGGGGACCAAGACCGGGAAATCAAATTTCCAACAACAGTCTCTGCGCACAAGAGAAATTAAACCCTCAGTGATTTTAGTAGGGTAAAGATCAGCGCGATCATGAGATGTCATGGAACTAACTTGGTTTTTTATGGCCTCACTATCGTTTACAAAAGAAAATTCAGTGGGTAAGATTTCATCTACCTTTGGTTCACGAAGCGGTTCACTGGATTCTCTACTCTTAGAAGAAGATATGTGAGAAGAAGAAGCCCTAGCCCTAGAAGAAGATGGAGTAACATTAGCCCTAGAAGTTGGTGGAGGAGTGATGTTATGTTGAGAGGAAGATCCTATAGAAGGTGTTGAACCTAAGCTCCTTAATCTACCACCCCTCCTATTCCGAATCGGAACAGAAGAAGGTGATAGTTCATCAACTATTATGACCTTTTTGGAGTCTTGGTTTGAAGAAGACATAATTGCATGAAAGAAGAATTATCAAGTAATAGAAGAAAGATGGAAGTTTTTCGTAGAAGCAAAGACAAAACAGGATATTTATATACAAAGGCAACCGTCAAAAAATGGCAAACAATGATGTGAATGTCATTATTATAACTGTCACTTCGTGACTGATGCAGCCACAAAAAGCCTTAAAATACGCTAAGAAATTGCAAAACCAATCAGGAATCGCCATGTGGCACATGCATTTAATGGAAGTGACAAGCGACGTATAAGTTCAGAGGCAGGTGCAATGGTACGAGTAAAACGGCGGAAAAACAATTCCCGCCATAAATAAGTATCCACTTACCAAATATTTAATTGATTAATAAATGGTAAGTGGGGGGACTATTGATAGTCCCAATTAACGGGTTAAACCTAGAGATAGTAAAACCCTACTTGAGCCTATATTGCTTGCATGAATTTGACACCCAATTGACCTCGAGAGAGGCAATTAAGGCAAAGACACTCAAACTACCGAGAGGTATAGAGTGTGTAACTGTGAGCATTGGCTATATAACACTCCTCTTCATAACATCTTTGCCTTAGATATTGAAACCCGTTAAATATTCGCCTAGATGAAAGTCATAACCCTAGTGCCTTTTATCCATTAAGAAAATAACCAAAAAGACATTAGTTAGTTAATTAGCAAATTACCAGTATAAACCGTAGTCTAATTGCCAAATCAAAAAGTATGAAAAGTGCAATTAAGAGCACGAAACACTACTAGATTACCTAGAAACTCAACTCAAATATTCATAACTCTCTGTGGAATCAATCCCGATCCTTCAGGTAAAAGCTACTCCGACCCTCATCTTGCTACTTTATAGTAGTGTAGGTGAGTTCCGATCACTTTTTGATGCCGTTGCCGGGGAGTTATACGGTGTTGATTATCTACGTGAATAGTGGTGTTAAGTGTTTCTCTTTCCTTTTGATGTTAACGTGTGTGTTGAATCACTTCAGGTTCTAATGGCAGATCCTTTGGGAAACATCATAGAGGAGGTATATGACAACCAAGAAGATAAAATAAACCAAGTACCTCCCCCCAGACAGGGCCGATCGGCCAATATTAATGAGGACATTCCAGACCCTCCCCCGCCACCAGCTCCCAGAGCTGCCCCTCATGTCCTTCCAAACGAGGGGTATGCTAGTGCTATTGTCCCGCCTAGAATTCGGGCGGGAAATTTTCAGATAACAAATTTGATGCTGACAGTCTTGGAGCAGCGGGGCTATTTCACCAGAGCCGCCCACCAAAATGCTTACAAACATTTGAAAGGCTTCGTGGATACCTGTTGGGGTAGTAAGAAAACGAACGTCTCAGAAGATGCCTTGATGACTGCGATTATTCCCCTTCTCTCTTCGAGGGAAGGCTCTTGATTGGCTCGAGCGGCTTCCCAACCACTCCATATCCACATGGGATGAGCTTGCAGACAAGTTTATTACAAAAAAATTTCTCCCCTAGTCACATGGCAGCACTCAGAGATGAAATATTAGCTTTTAAGAAATAACCCAATGAGCCTTTGCATGAGATTTGGGAGAGCTACCGGACCATGGTTAAGTAATGTCCAAACAATGACATGACTGAATCCATGATTCAGCAAACCTTCTACCGAGGAATAAACACTGTCAATCAATGTGTGGTCAATCAATTGGCTAGTGGAAATTTCATGAAATTGACTTACCCCGAGGCATGTGAGGTCTTAGATGAGACGGCTGACACATCATCAGCATGGAAAAGTAGAGCAAACGTACCTTAGGGTGAGTCCGGTGTCAATAGTCTTCACAAAGAACTTCAAGAACATGGGAAAGCAATTGTCGAGCTCACTACCACTATGAACCAACTTGCCAAGGCCCAGCTTCAACAATTTCAAGGGCCAAATCAAGTAAATGCCATGGAGGGAGTGAATGTGTTAGTGAACCAAAGAAGACCTCGGGGAAATCCAAAGAAAAGCAACAATGATCAAGGTTACCAAGGACCAAGTGGGTATAGTCAAGAAGAGCCATATGATGATCAAGAAGAGGATGTTATGTATTCTAATAATTACCAAAGTCAAGGGAACAATCAAAGCAACAATCAAAACTGGAGCAACCAAGGCAACAATCAAAGTTGGGGTAATCAAAGACAGAGAAATTGGAACAATAACAACAATTAACGAAACTGGGGGAACAACAACAATCAACAATGGGGGAACAACAATGATAACAATTGGAGCGGAGGCAATAACAATAACAATTGGGGTGGTAATGGTAACCGGGGGTCGGACTTTCAAAGGCCCCCGATGTACCAACAACCATGCAATCCACCCCCGTACCAATATCAAGGACAAAGCTCATCAAGTAATGACATGGGAAGAATTGAACAAATGTTCAAGCAAATGATGGAGCGAAATGCGGACTCCGATGCTCAATTGGCCTCCCACAACACCTCCATTAGAAACCTTGAAGAACAAATGGGCCAAATTTCTCATGCCTTGAACACACGCCCAAAGGAAGCACTACCGAGTGATACGGTGGTGAACCCCAAGGGTGGAAACAATAATAATAACTGTCATGCCATGGCTGTGACCACAAGAAGTGGAAAAGGCGGGGAAGCGAGTTCTTCTAGACAAAAGAGAATTGTTGTTGATGATGATGAATTTCCAAATGATGAGTTACCAATTGAAGTTGAGCAAGTGGTGGAAGAGCCAACTACTAGTAAGGTGAGAATTGATATACACGATAATGGGGAGGATTTGCAAAGGGACGTGAACCCATCTAGGGAACATGTGATTGATATGCCAGAACCGGTGGTTCCACAAGCCAAGTCACCATTGCCTAGGCCCCTTCCTCCATACCCTCAAAGGTTGGCGAAGCAAAACCAAGAGAATCAATTCAAGAAATTCATCGATATGATGAAAACCCTTTCCATCAATGTCCCTTTGGTTGAAGTTTTGGAGCAAATGCCCGGGTATGCTAAGTTCATGAAGGACTTAGTCACAAAGAAACGGTCTATGGAGTGCGAAACATAAAGATGACTCACCAAGTGAGTGCCATAGTGCATTCAATGGCACCCAAACTTGAAGACCAGGGAGCCTTTACCATTCCTTGTACAATCGGGAGTGCAGATTTTTCTAAGGCTTTATGTGACCTCGGAGCTAGCATAAACTTGATGCCATATTCGATATTTAAAACATTGGGGATTGGTCAACCTAGGGCTACCTCTATGGGTCTTCAAATGGCGGATAGAACTATGAAGAGGCCCCTAGGAATCATTGATGATGTATTAGTGCAGGTTGACAAGTTGATTTTGCCTGCAGACTTTGTTATCTTGGATTGTGAAGTGGATTATGAGGTTCCCATCATCTTGGGAATGCCCTTCCTTGCAACGGGGAAGGCCTTAGTTGGCGTGGAGGCCGGTGAGCTCACTTTCCGAGTGGGAAATGAAAAGGTTGTGTTCCATGTGTGCAAATCAATGAAGCAGCCCAACAACACAGAAGTATGCTCTTTCATGGACCTTGTCACCGAGGTCATTATTGATAATGCAAGCTTTATGATTAATGTTGAAGATCCAGTGGAGGCAGCTTTATTGAACCATGATGACATCGTAGTGGATGGCTTACATGAAAGTACCAATGCCCTTGAGGGCATGGGTTCTTATTCCTATGGTCCCCGAAAGCTATCATTGAACTTGGAGAATCGGAAAACTCCTCCAACAAAGCCTTCAATCGAAGAGCCACCTACATTGGAGTTGAAGCCACTTCCACCACACCTTAGGTATGAATATCTTGGCCCCTCTCGTACTTTTTCTGTTATACTTTCCTCTTGCCTAACCCAATTGCAGGTAGACTCCACTTTAAAAGAGCTAAGGAGAAGGAAGAAAGCCATATGATGGACTCTTGCTAACATTCGAGGAATAAGCCCATGCACAAAATTATTCTTGAGGATGGAGCAAAGACTTCCGTAGAACACCAACGGAGGCTCAATGAAGCAATTCAAGAAGTGGTGAAGAAGGAAATAATCAAGTGGCTTGATGCAGGGGTTGTCTACCCAATCTCGGATAGTGCTTGGACTTCTCCGGTCCAGTGTGTTCCAAAGAAGGGTGGCATGACAGTGGTCCAAAATGAAAAAAATGAACTCATTCCAACAAGAACGGTCACAAGATGGCGGGTGTGTATGGATTACCGCAAGTTAAACAAAGTGACTCGCAAGGACCATTTTCCCTTACCCTTCTTGGATCAAATATTAGATAGGCTTCTGGGTCGGGCTTTATACTGCTTTATGGACGGGTATTCAGGCTATAATCAAATCTTGATTGCCCTTGAGGATCAAGAGAAGACCACTTTTACATGTCTTTATGGTACATTTGCCTTCTCCCGAATGCCTTTTGGTCTTTGCAATGCACCTGCCACATTTCAGCGGTGCATGATGACGATCTTTACTGATATAGTAGAAGACTTCCTCGAGTGTTTATGGATGACTTCAGTGTAGTTGGGATTCCTTTGATGAGTGTTTGAGCAATCTTGACAAAGTCCTCGCTCGCTGTGAAGAGACCAACCTAGTGCTGAACTGGGAAAAGTGCCATTTTATGGTGGAAGAAGGCATCGTGTTGGGCCACAAAATCTCGAGGAATGGAATTGAAGTGGACAAGGCGAAGATTGAAGTGATTTCCAAATATCCACCTCCAATTTCGGTTAAGGGGGTCCGGAGCTTCCTTGGGCACGCCGGGTTTTATCGGCGTTTCATTAAGGACTTCTCTAAGGTGGTCAATCCTTTTTGAAAATTATTAGAGAAAGATGCCAAATTTCACTTTGATGAGTATTGCATGAGTGAATTTGAATTGTTGAAGCACAAGCTTACCACAACACCTATTATCACCGTGCCAGATTGGAGCTCTCCTTTTGAGCTAATGTGTGACTCTAGTGATGTGGCTGTGGGGGCGATTTTGGGCCAAAGGGTGAACAAGATCTTTCACCCCATCTATTATGCTAGCAAAACAATGAACTCGGCCCAAATGAACTACACTATCACCGAGAAGGAGTTATTGGCAATAGTCTTTGCGATGGAGAAATTTCGTCCTTATCTTATGGGTGCCAAGGTCATAGTTCACACTGACCATGCGGCACTCTGGTATCTTCATGACCAAGAAGGACTCCAAAGCGAGACTCATGCGGTGGGTGTTGTTACTTCAAGAGTTCGACTTGGAGATTATTGATAGAAAAGGGAGTGAAAACCAAGTGGCCGACCATCTTTCCCGCTTGGAGGAGCAAGGTCGACCTAGTGATGGGCTTGCCTGATGAACAACTTCTTTCTGTGTCAATGCAAGAAATGCCATGGTTCGGGGACATTGCCAATTATATTGTCAGCGGTGTTGTTCCGTGTGAGCTCTCTTCCAACCAAAGGAAGAAGCTTAGGAAGGATAGCATGGATTTTATTGGGATGAACCATACTTATTCAAGATTTGCAATGACGGTGTCATCCGGCGATGTGTGCCCGAAGAAGAACAAGGATCGATTCTTGAGTCTTGCCACTCCTCACCTTATGGTGGTCATCATGGAGGGGAAAGGACCACCTCCAAAGTGCTAAGTTGTGGTTTCTTTTAGCCTACCTTATACAAGGATGCTAGTGACTTGGTCAAGCGATGTGATGAATGCCAACAAATGGGTGGCATATCCAAGAGAGATGAGATGCCTCTCACTACAATCCTAGAGGTGTATATTTTTGATGTATGGGGTATTGACTTTATGAGGCCATTTGTGAGCTCTTGTGGAAACACTTACATACTCGTGGCGGTGGACTACGTTTCAAAATGGGTTGAGGTCGTGGCTTTGCCCAATAATGAGGCCCGGAGTGTGGTTGGTTTTCTGAAGAAGCATATTTTTACAAGATTTGGGACACCCCTTGCCATCATCAGTGACGGGGGTCTCACTTTTGCAATAGGGCCTTTGATTCTTTGCTATCGAAGTATAGAGTCAATCATAAGGTGTCTACTCCGTACCATCCTCACGCAAGTGGCCGGGTGGAAGTGTCCAATCGTGAAATCAAGAATATATTGGCCAAGACAGTGAATGCTAACCGGACTGATTGGCCTCGGAAGCTTGATGATGCTCTTTGGCCTACCGGACCACTTTCAAGACCCCAATCGGTATGTCACCTTACCGGTTGGTGTATGGCAAGGCTTGTCATCTTCCGGTGGAGTTGGAGCACAAGGTACTTTGGGCTTTGAAGAAGTTGAATTTGGATTGGGACACAACTGCTAATCTCAGAGTTGATCACTTGAATGAGCTACATGAGTTCAGATTTCATGCATACACTAGCTCCTCCTTGTACAAAGAGTAAATGAAGTACCTCCATGATAAGTATGCCAAAGAACGGGAATTCAAGGTGGGAGACTTGGTGCTCCTTTTCAATTCTAGACTCCGTCTCTTTCCGGGCAAACTCAAGTCAAAATGGAGTGGTCCGTTTGAAGTTGTATTGGTCACACCCTTTGGTGCTCTCGATCTCAAGAACAAAAAGGGGAGATTTTTCGAGTGAATGGGCACCGGTGCAAGCATTACCTTGAGAAATTTGAAGATAGCCACGTGGTGGCTTTGATGAAGCTCAATTAAACATGGTAACATGCGTCGTGCCGCGACGTTAAATCAGGCGCTTCTTGGGAGGCAACCCATATGTCTTTATTTTTGTTTTTCCTTGATTTTCTTGGTAGTATAAGACTTACTTTTGGACTAACTGGCTGCGGGATGTTGTAGGATTATTTTGATGCAGGGCACAAGGTTAAGTTGAAAATAACAGCTCTCTGAAGTTTGCAATGCGGACCTCGGTCAATTTTGTGCGGTCCACGGAGCCACCTTACAAGAAATTGCTCTCTGAAGTTTCCACCGCGGCCGCAATACCATTTTGTGCGGTCCGCAGTGGAACACTGCGGCCGCGGTTCATTTTGTGCGGACTGCAGTGGCCATTTGCCCAGATGCCCATAAATGTTGAGGACCGCGAACCGCGGTCATTTTATGCGGTCCGCGGTGGGTAAGTAACGTGGGTCCCAGGCCAAGTTCTATAAATAGGGCCTGAGGGCCTCATTTTACACTTTTCGCTCTTTGCCCTCTCTACAGTAAAAATTCCACTATGCATCATCCCTTCTAGCTTCAATTGAGTCATCTAATTCATCTCATCTTCATTCCACATCTAGTAATTTTAATTTTGACTTCATAACTTCTTAATTTTATTATTTTCTTGTTGACTTAGTAGATTTTCTTCTTCTTTTTCCCCTTTTTCTTCTTTAATCCATTAATCATGTGTAGGGTTTGTTCATAATGCTTAATTTAGACCCATTGTAGTTTATTACACTGATTAAACACCTAGGGTATCAACAACATGTGCATTTGAACTTGAATTAAAAATTAAAAATTGAAGCCCTAGGTTTGGAATTAGTGCGGTCCGCGGTGCTTTTATGCGGACCGCGGTGCTTTAAGATCACAAGTCCAAGTTGAGGACCGCGGACCGCAGTGCTTTTTGTGCGGTCCGCAGAGCCTTAGTGCGGACCACAGTTGTTTTTATGCGGTCCGCGGTACTAATCTTCAGAGAAGTGGGTAGTTTGAACCTCACTTCAACGGACAGCGGTTCTTTTGTTGCAATCCGCGGTGCCTTAGTGCGGACCGCATTTCATTTTATGCGGTCTGCGGTGACCATCTTCAGAGAGGTGGGTAGTCTGAACCCCACCTAAACGCGGACCGCGGTCCTTTTTGTGCGGTCCGCGGTCTGCCACTTCTGCAACTCAAATCCAATGTTCTGCTACTTTCTTTTCTTCATGAATAAATACACTTCTTGGATACTAACAATCTTTAAATGAATTGAACTTGCAGATTATGGTCCAATCAAGAGGTGGTGGCCGTAAACCAAGCGGAAAGGGTGAATCCTCTTGGGGGAAAGGCAAGGGAATGATCAAACTAACCCCCCAAGTCCGGCAAGCAATAAAAGCAACTAGAAAAACAATCTGGGCCATGGATAAAGCTTCTTCCCAATCGGGAAGTGAGTATGCACCCTTCGGAGAGGAATCTGAGTCAGAGTCGGTACCAGAGTATGTCTCAGACTTCCCAGAGAGGTTCAGATTGACAATTGAACCTTCTGAATCCCCTCCTACCCAAGCATCAGCACACTCTGAGTCCTCTAAGGGCTCAGCTGCAGTGAGTGATCATAAATACTCCACCTCACCCACAGCTTCACTATCGGGTGAGCACTCTGAAGAAGAAGAAGCAGGGGATGAACCCCAAACAGGGGGTGAACCCCAAGTAGGGGGTGAACCCCAAGTAGGGGGAGTTGAAAGAACAAGAAACCCTGAAGCATGGCAGGATCGGTTTGTGAGTGAACCAGCCTTTCACAAATTCTGGGCATGGCGGTTGGAAAGGAAATTGATACCGGAGCGCAAATTCATCACAAGGGATCTTTTACCGCACAACCCCAATGTGCGGAGACAGTTCAGGGAGAAAAAAGGCTGGGACTATTTCACTTGCCAAATGTCAGAGGCAAATGAGCACTTAGTCAAGGAATTCTACACTAATTTGACTTATCTGAAAAAGGACTCCAGGGCGACTAAGGTACGGAATCTGATTGTACCTTTTGATGGGAATGCAATAAATGGGTACCTTGACTTCGATGATGAGGATGATACAAAGTACTTGGAGAAATTGAATGCGGGGGATGAGGCCCGTCCATGGCTAGTGGAGCACTTGGCAATCCCAGGTGAAACCCCAGACTGGTTGCAAGCAGGTAAGGTGATTCTGAGGAGAATGTTAAACTTTCAAGCAAAAGGTTGGGAGACGTTCGTGTGTAGCAGGCTAGACCCCACATTTCACGAAAATTCTCTTCCTCTCAGGCATGCTGTGTTGATAGCCTCAATCATGGTAGGGATCCCGATCAATGTCGGGAATGTGATGTCAAGGGTTATTACCCGGGTGGTGAATGAAGATGATAGAGCCTACCCTTTCCCTAATTTCTTGACCATGTAATTTGAAGACCAAAAGGTAGAGGGGAGGAAGTTTGATGTAAAGGTGAAGCCAAAGGCTTCGTTCTCCTGGTACAGCCTTCAGGGTGATGACAACCCCAAAAGCAAGAATTTCAAAGGAAAAGCCACGGCTTCCACTGGCCAGTCTGAAGAGCCAATGGTTGTAGTGGCATCTTCTCACCCTGCCTCAGCCACCCCGGACATTGCTGGGCCCTCCACTTCAGCAGTCCCAGGCATTCCTTCATCACGGGCATACCCTCTAACTGCCCACCGTCTGAGCAAGACCCTATCCAGTATCAACAATTAGATGCAGGCAGCTACTTCTAAGATGTCTGTCCTTTCCACGACGGTGGCAGCCCAAGCTGCACCTCCTCCACCACAGGTCCCACAGTCCGTGGAGGACACTCTCAAGTAGCTTTTGGGCAACCAGAAGAAGATCCTTGAGAACCAAAAGTTGATTCTGGACGTTGTTGGCAATCATGGAAAGGAAATGAAAGAGCTTGCCAAGGAGACTAAGAAACTGAGGAAGACACGTGCCTCTAGGGAGTCGGTGAAGCAGTTAAGGAAGGAGGTAGATAAGCTGAAGGAGGATCACTTGACATTGGACTTGCTACTGCACGACCCTGCTGCCCAGTCTGAGCTAGAGCCGGAGATAGAGAGGCCAGCAAAGAGGAAGAGAGTGCATCCCCGTACTAAGGGCATTGTGATAGAGTTGGTAGACCCGCAAGGAGGTACCTCGAGTCAGCTATAGCTGCCAGTACAGGCCCATATTACAGAGGAGATCCAGGTCCTGATGAACACACAGGGTTCTGAGGACCAGTCACATGCTCCCATACAGTCCACAGACCCCGGGACCCATACTCAGGATCCTATACAGACGAAGGGCCTATAGGGAGTTTCTCTTGACTCTTTCTCCTTTATTTTGAGCTTATTTTGTTAGTTAGCATTGAGGAAAATGCTAGATCTCATTTGAGGGGGTATCCCTATTTTGGATTTGGATGAATGTACATATTTGATACTATTTCGTGTTTATTATGCTCTCTTTTTTATTTTGGTATGTACATAACTTTACTATTCTAGTACTTTTCATATTTTTGCACTTTTGGTCTGTATATAAAGTTCCTTTTTTAATGTATATATTCATTCCCCCTTATGTATATTCGATTAAATCCCCTCTTGTATATATTCATTCTACGTTAAGCATTTTTCTTTCCGCATTTTTCCTTTTTATAGCTTCTTATTTTGTTTTCGTAGCTTCTTGTTTTGAATTTTCGCGTGCAATAAGCCTTTGGTTTTCTTAATGCCACGGTTCTTTTCAAAGGTGGAATCTGTGTGAACCGGGTGGCTCTTCCCGAGGATGGATAGTGTGACAACCTTCTTAAGGGTTGGAGTCTGTTGTTCTTTTTTGTGTAAATAGTAGTTGGTAAGGAATAGTACCTCAAGCAAAGATTCATTTGGACCTAACACATTTGCCTTTGATACTATGGTCAAAAACAAATCGTTGTGTTAATAATGGTGAAAGTCGTGATCTTGAGACTCTTGTGTTGGTCAATAATCATCAAGTGGTTTTTCGGGACCATTGTTTTGCTCAAATCATAGCTAAGGTCATTATGGGCCCCCGACTCTGTTTCTTTAGCAATCCCATAGTTTGAGTGGTGAGAATTTGAATTGCAAGACCAAGTCCCATTCCATTAGTCTAGAACTTGCCCTGAATGTTTGTCTAGGCGAAATCCTAAGTGTAGTTTGACTTGAGACGTGATTATAGGCTCTCCTTGATCCGAATAGTGACTTGAACATTTTCATAGCCAACCAATGACAATTTCCCTAGTCAACCCTTTTGAGCCTTCCACCTTTTTCTTTCAAAAATCATGATACAAGCCTTTACCAATTTTGACCCTCTATTGGCACCCTTCTTCCCTTAGCACAAGGCAAAAGCGTAATTTTGGGGGAGAGACGAGGAATGCAACAAAGTGAAAAAGAAGGTACAAAAGGAAAAAAAGTAAAGGCAATGAAAAAGAAAGAAAAGAAAAGCAAAAAAGTCAAAAAGAATGAGCAAGTCAGAAAAAAATAAAAAGGGAATCAATGAAAAGAAAGAAATTGAAGGTGTGGAATGCTTAGAAAGGAGAAAAATGACTTAATTGAACAAAAAGGTGTGACAGTGTGTCTCTCTAACCCCTCAGAAAGAGCTTAATGACTCAAGAAGTCAAGATAATGTGCGCAAGAAGTGAAGAAAATGAAGTGCTTAAGGGAAGATGGAACCCACTGAGACCAAATCTTTCCTACCTTGAACCAAAAAGCCTTCAATATGTCTCCACAAAAGTCCTATATGATCTTGAGTCGAATGAAGCTTACATTAGTGGTGACTCACATAAGGGGCAAGCCTATGGTACTTCGAGCCGGACTTGAGTCTTTTCCTTGAGAGAGATGAGGGAACTCCCATTATCCTCGTTCTGAGTGTTACAATCTTAAAGTGAGGTTTTCTTACGGAGAGTTGAGGAGTATGAGTTTGGGTTCCACAATGACCAAAGTAGTAGTAAGAGTTTCGTTGATGAGTCGAGTCAACTCTTGATGCTCTTGTGTCACACTGAAATCCATGGATTTAAAAGGTCAAATGTTGTTAATGATTCATTTGCATCGAGGGCAATTGTTAGTCCCAACTGATGATAGAAGCGGTTACCTTAGGACAGCTGAATTTTCTTGGATTTACTCAAAAAGGGGTGGGGCTTATTTTGTTTCCTTGAGGATAAGCAAAAGCTTAAGTTTGGGGGAGTTGATAACTAGGGATTTTACCTTATTTTACACTCTTTATTGCTTAAGTTTTGGATAAAAGTGTATGCAAAATAGTCCCAAAGGCTTACGTGTTGTGCTTGTTGCTGGGTTTAGTCAAAAAGGGTGACAACTAGTCAAAAACCTGCTAAAAAGAGTGAAACTTGCACAAGTACCACGAACAAGCACCAGCAAAGTTCAACTGACCAGTGCGGACCGCGGTCCACTTTATGCGGTCCGCACTGAAGAGATTCAGAGAGTGCTTTTCAAGGCCAATCCAACGCGGACCACAGTCCAGTTTATGTGGTCCGCGGTAGAGAGATTCATAGAAGCAGTTTTCAAGGCAAGACAAACGCGGACCGCGGTCCATTTTACGCAGTCCGCACTGAGGAGATTCAGAGACCCCATGCCTTGAAGGTCAGGAGACCACCGCGGACTGCAGTCCATTTTGCGCGGTCTGCATTGAAGCCACCGCGGCCGCGGTGCATTTTATGCGGACCGCGGTGGCCAAGCTCAGAGGTCAAGATTTCTAAGCCAAAAGCCTCACCGCGGCCGTGGTCCATTTTGTGCGGTCCGCGGTGACCCCGTAGGGGTATTTTTGTCCAGAACGTTTGGCCAAGTATAAATAGTTTCTTTTCTTATTTTTAGGTCAAGCTTTGTACTGAGATATAGTAGGGAGCTCGTGGATGACTTTTCTTCATATTTTTGAGTATATTTAGAAGGATTTCAACATTGAATCTTTCAATTTTAGTTTATAATTCAATTATATGGGTTTTGCTTCATCTATTTATCTGATTTCTTCAGTTATTATGAGTAGCTAAACCCATTAGCTAGGGTTGTGGCTCAACCCTAGTGTGGGTGTTTGATGGGTCCTTTAAATTAAGGCTTAAATGTTATGGGTAATTGGTATTTGGGCTTATTTATGGTTTTCATGTTAATATTAGTGGTTGAAAACACTAATTGGTGTTTATTTGACTTGGGTTCTTCTTGAGAAAGAGAACTTGAGTCTAGAAAATCAACCCATCAAGGAATTGGGATGTATTCACGAGATTGATAGTCCCAATTAACCTACACTACTATGAAAGTGATCGGCACTCACCTACACTACTTTAAAGTAGAAAGATGAGGGTCGGAGCAGCTTTTACCCGAAGGATCGAGATCGATTCCACAGAGAGTTATGAATATTGGAGTTGAGTTTCTAGGTAATCTAGTAGTGTTTCGTGCTTTTAATTTCACTTTTTCATACTTTTTGATTTGGCAATTAGACTACGGTTTATATTAATGGTAATTTGCTAATTAACTAACTAATATCTTTTTGGTTGTTTTCTTAATGGATAAAAGGCACTAGGGTTATGACTTTCACCTAGTGCCTTTTATCCATTAAGAAAACAACCAAAAAGACATTAGTTAGTTAATTAGCAAATTACCATTAATATAAACCGTAGTCTAATTGCCAAATCAAAAAGTATGAAAAGTGAAATTAAGAGCACGAAACACTACTAGATTACCTAGAAACTCAACTCCAATATTCATAACTCTCTGTGGAATCGATCTCGATCCTTCGGGTAAAAGCTGCTCCGACCCTCATCTTTCTACTTTATAGTAGTGTAGGTGAGTGCCGATCACTTTCATAGTAGTGTAGGTTAATTGGGACTATCAATCTCGTGAATACATCCTAATTCCTTGATGGGTTGATTTTCTAGACTCAAGTTCTCTTTCTCAAGAAGAACCCAAGTCAAATAAACACCAATTAGTGTTTTCAACCACTAATATTAACATGAAAACCATAAATCAGCCTAAATACCAATTACCCATAAACATCTAAGCCTTAATTTAAAGGACCCATCAAACACCCACACTAGGGTTGAGCCAACACCCTAGCTAATGGGTTTAGCTACTTATAATAACTGAAGAAATCAAAGAAATAGATGAAGCAAAACCCATATAATTGAATTATAAACTAAAATTGAAAGATTCAATGTTGAAATCCTTCTAAAAGTACTCAAAAAGTTGAAGCAAAATCGGTCACGAGCTCCCTACTATATCTCAGTACAAAGCTTGACCTAAAAATAAGAAAAGAAACTATTTATACTTCGCCAAATTTTCTGGACAAAAACACACCTACGGGGTCACCGTGGACCGCACAAAATGGACCGCAACCGCGGTGAGGCTTTTGGCTTGGAAATCTTGACCTCTGAGCTTGGCCACCGCAATCCGCATAAAATGCACTGCGGCCGTGGTGGCTTCAACGCTAACCGCGCAAAATGGACTGCGGTCCGCGGTGGTCTCCTGACCTTCAAGGCATGGGGTCTCTAAATCTCCTCAGTGCGGACCGCGTAAAATGGACCACGGTCCGCGTTGGTCTTGCCTTGAAAACTTCTTCTCTGAATCTCTCTACCGCGGACCGCATAAACTGGACTGCGGTCCGCATTGGATTGGCCTTGAAAAGCAATCTCTGAATCTCTTCAGTGCGGTCCGCGTTGGATTGACCTTGAAAAGCCTTTGGGACTATTTTGCATACACTTTTATCCAAAACTTAAGCAAGAAAGAGTGTAAAATAAGGTAAAATCCCTAGTTATCAACTATATGTATTGGTAAAAAGTAGATATTACACGTGTAATATATTGGATGGCGAAAGCAAGCTACGCGGAGCAATGGAAAAGATACAACTGGATAAGATTTTAGAAAGATATACGGAACAAAGAGGCACGGGATAAACACCTACGAGATAATTAGAAGTGGGCGCTCCAATCTATTTGAGGAGTTGAAGAGACACGGTCAAAATGAACCAAGGATGAATATAGGGCAGATTCATAGATCTTCAATCAATGAGTTAAACGTTATAGAATCTTCACGCAACAGTTACGATTTCCTATTGTAACATTTCATTTATGATAATAATCATTAATGCTCAATCATAAAGAGGAGTAGACATTATGTTAAGAAATTTCCTATAAAAGGGAATAAAATCCCACTTGTATGGACACGTTCTGATCATTGTTAAAATATATTTTACATTATTGAGTTATTATTATTTTCCTATTTTAAAGTTCTTATTTCCATCATTATTTTAGTTAATTCTCCTGATTATCAGAATCCCGAGTACTTCTTAAAATAGCTTTGTCTAAGAATCTGATCTTTGGTTAAACAAGCTTCCCAATCTTCAAATAATCTATATACTTGTTTCTCAAGTCCCAAGTTAAACTTGTTGAGTTTGTCTCGGCATAGCCTTCTTCAACTACTGATTTCATAAGTTGTATGTGATGACCCAAAAGGTCATCCTAAGTAATTCCAGCTAAATCTGTGTTTCGAGGCCTCGAAAGCCTCCGTTAATCTCACCTCAATATGCGTGCACAGCCCGGGTAGGTAGCCGGGAAACTTCCATGTGAAAATTTGATAAAAATGGGATTTTTGAATTGAATAATCGAATAAAGTTGACTTTGGTCAACATTTTTGGTAAACAGATCTGGACCCGTGATGTGACAGTCCCGGAGGGTCCGTAGGAAAATATGGGACCTGGGAGTATGCCCGGAATCGAATTCCGAGGTCCCAAGCCTGAGAAATGAATTTTTAAAGAAAATTGTTTTCTGAAAATAATAAAGGCTTTTGAAAATGAATAATTATGTGAAAACCGTGTTACCGGGCCCGTATTGCGGTTCCGGAGCCCGGAACAGGTTTGTTATATGTTATTTGTCATATCTGTGGAATTTGGTGTAAAACGGGCTTGATTTGGTTGGGTTCGGATCCAAATGAGGAAAAATGGAGTTAATGAACTTGTGGGGCTTCTAAAGATTTTAAAATTTGGCTTGAGAGGTGAGTTTATGTTCCCGAGGTCCGAATGAAATTCCAAGACCGGGAATAGTTCCGTTGTGTCATTCATAACTTATCTGCAAAATTTGAAGTCATTCCGAGTGGT
>ML254870.1:0-47581 GCA_005239495.1 Nicotiana undulata | reverse complement strand
GTTTCATTGTCTTTCTTCTTATTTCCAAGACAATGTTGTATTTTTATTTCCAGACTTGTATTTAGCATTCCAATAGTTAGTCCGTGGGATTGTGACACCCTCGATTTTGGGATTGTTCGTTGTAGATGTCTTATCATTTCATTTTTGAGCTTTTCTAAGATATTATTATTATTTCTCTGCTGTGAAACAATTGAAGGGATTTGGAAGGCTCAGTAAAGTTTTGAGAGTTACTAGTGTGGGAAGTTTTACGTTATATTCATGTTTGTCATGTCTTTATTCTCCGCATTCTGAAAGTTTCGTTATTTTTAGTAAGCAATGCTTGCAGGATTTTGTGGGGAAATTGTTGAAAGTGACGAACTATCGTTCTGTTCAGTATTAAATGAATTTTAAATTGCTATTGCAAGTATACGTTGGCTGGCCTAGCGGGTTCAACGTTAGGCACAGTCACGGCCCAAAGGGTGGGAATTTGGGTCGTGACAGTTATAAATTGTATCTTTCATTCTTTTTTAGTAATTAAATTGTATCTTTCCAACTTTATGAGGTTTTATGACTTACCTCTCTCAGTTTTGTCTTATTTCATTAGTTAGATCTAATTCTAGCGATAGTATCAACAAAAAATATACCGCACATGTTGATTTAATTATGTATCTTGGTTTTGAATCTGGCAAGTTTTGGTTCCTTATCAAGTTTACTGCTAGGTATCATCAAATTTCATCCTTCAAATGAAACTTCGTGTTAGTATTTCCGAAGGAGGACTACTCCAAAATCTATTTACATCTTCTAAAAGCTTCTTCATTTTCTTAACCGATCCCTCATTTTCATCATGTAAGTATTAAAAGTCAATTTTTTTCTTCTTATGAAAAGTTATTTGTTGAGGAAAATTTATATATCTATCATTTATATGTTATAATGAATGCACTTTAACTTTATTATGTTGTTGTAATAGAGAAAGGTAATGAGTATTTTTCACGGTTGTAAGAACTTATTGCAATCTATCAATTATAAAAGGGTATATATATCCTTTATGTAAGTAGTGAAAGCCAAATTTTTTCTTCTTATAAAAAGTTATTTGTTGAGGAAAATTTATATATTTGTCATCTATATGTTATGATGAATGCACTTTAACTTTATTATGTTGTTGTAATAGAGAAAGGTAATGAAAATCTTTAACCGTTGTAAGAACTTATTGTAATCTATCAATTATAAAAGGGTATGTGTGTGTGTATATATATATATAAGTTACAAAGGAGATCACATGTTCTAAAGGTTAGTAAATGAAGAAGTTTTTTCGTGAATATAGTTCCAAACTTATCATTGCAAAAGGAGCGTAATTGCCTATGATAAATTGAAGAATCGAAATCTTGATTACATTATAAAGCTTTTTGAGGATATGTATTACACTTCCTAATTTATTTTACAGTGAGTAAGTATTAGGTTAATAATTTCTTTAAAAATAATAATATGGAATTGACGAAACGATTGAATTTTACAACCATATTATTCATGACAAAAAAAAGTAAGAATACATCTTTGGATTTGACTCTTTTTTGTCAACATGAATGGTTAAAAAATCTAATAAATTAAGAATTAATACTTACTTCTCCAAGGAACTCAATAAACCAAAGATCAAAAGCTCGGAATATCTGCTCTGAAGTTCTGTTTGTAAAGCGTGAGGATGGTGCTCAACATGAAGTTTCAGTTTTTTTCTATTATTTAACTTATAAAAAAGGGCGCGGAGTATTAAAATTGTATGACCCTATAAGGAGTCATTAAGGAAAATGAACAAATATTTGAATCTTTTTTTGAAGTAGAGAATATATTTGATGTGATGATAAGAGAAGAAAGGGAAAGATGAGATGGCAAATTGCATGATAAGGAAGAAGACGGAGAATTACATGTAAACAAAAAAAGAGGAAAAGAAAAGAAAAAAAATGGGGAGAAAAAGGAAAAATATAAAAATACGGAATAATTAATAGAACACAGAGAGGGAAGGAAGTGAAAATGTAAATATAAATATCATATATTTTTAATAATATACATACAATATTTTATAACATAAAGATGAAGTGTTAATAAGTAAAAAAAACTAAAGGATATGATTAATCATGTCAAGAATCCTCTTCCATATTCCTATCATATACGGAGGTGAAATATTTTATGTAACTATTTTTCACCAAATTATTAGAAAAATCGCTCTCTTTTCATTCTATTTGATGAAGCCAAACACCTCATATAGTATGTGGATCTTTGTAATATACTTTGATTTTTTTTCTTTTCAAGTTCATCAATACTAATAAAATTTTGTATATTCATTTTATGATTATTATTATTCACCTAAGGTTTTGTAGTTTTAAACTACGGTCGCAATGAACAAAAATAATTAACAGTGAATTATTAACTTAACAATGCTTGAAATGCAACTTAAAATCTAATATTACAATAGAAATTAATTTATTTAACCCAGCTATAGGCATTGTATCATGGTGTAACATTTATAACCTACAAGTTCAAAAATAATAAAAGCTCACGTGTACTTAGAAGATTAACTACCATTTGTTACTGACATGTAAATAACTTAAGAAAATGAGAGTTCAAATATAAGAGAGAGAAAGATCACTCAAATTTTAGAACGAAAATTCATCAAAACTTAGGGGATACAATCATTGTTAAAGAATATGTAAGAGATAAAAGGCACAATAGTTACTGCAAGGGAAAAATTATATCGTTTGAGTGTCAGAAACCACTACTTAAAATTTAATAATATAAAGATATAAGGGTCATTGGTCTTGAGTAATCCATATGTACTAATAATAAGATTGTTTCTCGGCCACATGATTTAGTAAGATCAATATGAACTTATATTTATAAATTCTAATAATTCTGGTAAAATTATTTATACAACATTTAATCAATATTTAGAACTAATGTTTGCCTGAGTATACAGATATTTATTTGCTTTATCTCTATTAAAATTACAAGATTATTTTGTAAATTGTTAATGTCATCACGACCTTTAATAATAAATTTAAAATTAAAATTTAATCTATTTGGATTCGAAAACTCAAAAGAATATTTAACCTATTTATATCCAAAGATTTAGTTTATCGTGATATCTAATAAAAAAATTTACAACCGCGCGAAAGCGGATATATTCACTAGTAGATAATTAAGGGGGGATCAACAAGTAATAATTTGGTCGAGAACTTCTTAAACATATAAAAAGAACGTACTAATATGTTATCACATTAAAATTAAATTCTGACACTAGTTGAGCATTGGATCATCTAAGATCACACAACAAATGAGACAGTGATCATGTGGCAAATTGCTTCGAAACCTACATATTATTCACTATATACTAGAAGCATCATCGAAAACTTTATTACATTTTTTGATCGCCCTCAGCCCCTACTATCTTTTCTTTTCTCTTAAAGTTTTAGCAATAGAATAATACTCAAGTCTAAATTTACCCAATATATTTAAACGAAAAGAAGAAAATATACAATTACAAGAAACACTACTATTTAACGTGAAAAACCTCTTTAATATAAAGAGTAAAAGATCACGGGACCGAAACTTCACTATATTAATGAGAAAGTTATAAAGTTCTTCAAAATGGCTACAATATCAATGTCAAACACGAAGCAACAATAGTAACAAGTATACACCAAAATAAGTCAATAAAAGGACAAAATTATCAAAAATGCAACTACTATTCATGAGACAAAATCTGGTGCTTCAAGACTCCAAATCGTGCTCAGTCAGTTTTTACTTGAAGAGTAAGATGCGAAAAATACCCTGTTCAAATTTCAGTTCGACAAGAAACAAAGCGTGAATTGAAGTGTAAAGTTGACCACTCAAGCTGATTATTCTGCAGAAAATCTCACATACACTCTCTCTTTTTGTGTTGAAAATAGCTGCTGTTTCTCAATCTCTATCCCCCAAATCATACCTAAAAGGGTTTTTAATGTACGAGTCAACAGTAAAATTGGACTTCTAAAGCGGGTAATTATTTATCTACATAGGAAGAAATTTTTTTGCCTAAACCCCATAATTTTTTTCCTCCTAACTATGTGGTGTGATCCTGATCCCGACTAGCGACTACTAAGCAATATTCAACTTACCTCTTGGTAAAGATTTAGTGAATATATTGGACCATTATCATATGTGTGAATCTTTTCAAGCTAAAGAAACTTAGATCCATCACATCTCGAATCTAATGGTATCTCATATTAATATATTTGGATCTACTATGAAATATAAAATTATTGCCAAGATGAATAGCACTTTGACTGTCGCAATAAAGCACACATCTCTCTTGAGTAAAACCAAGTTTCCTAAATTTCTCTTCATCCAGGACAACTCTTTACTAGCTTCAACGATAACAATAAGTTTAGCTTATCTAGTAGATATAGTTACATATTATTTGCAACCAATATTGTCAAGACACAGTTCACCTTGCAAAAGTTACCATGTAACCTAAGGTAGACTTGCGAGTATCAACTTCACCTACTATATCCAATTTAGTGTAACCACAAAGAATAGGCTTCTCTGTCCCAAAACACAAACTTGGTTTTAGAAGTGCTAAAAGATATCTTATTATCCACTTCACATCATTCCAATGTTTTCTTCCTGGATTAGAAAGAAAACATCGAACAATACCAGCATCGTGAGCAATATCTAATCTTATACAAATCATTGCGTATAACTGCCAATAGCCGAAGAATAAGGAAATTTCGTCATATCTTCCTTCTCATCATCATTGAAAGAATATTACTTCGTGCTCAATTCGAAGTTCATAGCTAAAGATGTACTAACAACCTTAGTTTTTACATGTTAAATACTTTCTCATTTCTTCTCTTGTGATAACTACAACATCTTAGCCTTTCTTTTACGGACAATCTGCATGCCAAGAAACTTTTTTGTTGGTCCAAAGTCTTTCATAGGAAAAGACTTATTAATTGCTTCAACTTTTGAATCCTTCAAGCATTATAACCAACAACAAGCATGTCATAAATTAATAAAAGAATAAAGTCTGAAAAATAGCATGTTTGGCTAAGCTTCTAAAATCTACTTATTTTGAGAAGTGCTTTTAAAAAAAAAGTATTTTTGGTGCAAATGAGTTTGTGTTTGGCTAATCAATTTGAAAAGCACTATTGAGTAGCAATTAGTGTTTGGCCAAACTTTCAAAAAGTGCTTCTAAGTGTATTTTTTCTCAAAAGCGCTTTTAAAAAAAGTGCTTCTAGGGAGAAGCTACTTTTTTCTGCTTCTCAAAAACTGCTTCTGGTTTTACTCAAAATCACTTTTTTCTTCAAAAACTTGGCCAAACACCTTTACTTTGAAAAAAAAGTACTTCTGACAAAAAAAAACCACTTTTGACTAAGAAAAAAGCTTGGCCAAACAGGCTAGAAGTCTTCTTTGAAGTCATGTTGACTCATAAAAGAACTAAACTTCCGGTACCACTGCCTTGGAGCTTGTTTTAAATCACATAAGCTCTTCAACTTGCAAACATAGTTCTCTTTTTCCTTACCTTCAAAACCTTCTTACTACTCCATATAAACTTTTTCATCTAAGTCACCATGGAGAAAGAGGTTTTAATATCCATTTGCTCAATTTCTAAATCTAGGCTTGCAACTAAGCCAAGAACCACGTGAATGGATGACATCTTCACAACTGGAGAGAATATCTCATAAAAGTAAACTCTCCTTTTTAATTAAAGACATTGACAACTAATCTAGTCTTCTGACGTGGAAACAGACTGTCATCTTTATATTTCACCCTGAAAATTCACTTGTTTTTCAAACCATTTTTGTCCTTAGGTAACTTAACTAAATTAAAGGTATGATTATTATACATGAATTTTATCTCATCTTTCATAGAGTCAAATTGCTTTTTTTCTTCACTATCCCTGACTTCTTCAAAGTTTCAAGTTCTCACCCATTAGTCAGAATACATGCTCAGTATGAGGATAATAAGATGAAGAATTTTCTCTCTAGTAAATCTTTTAAGAGAACTCTCTAGAGCATCAATGATAGTTGGGTTGTAGGCCAACCACATCATCTTGCACTGCAACATCAACAATATCATTTTTATCAGTATGAACATGATCACCATCTTCATTATCAACTTGATTATCATCAGTTTAAATTTTTTCGCTAGGTGGAATAGTCACACGAATTGGATCAACATTAACTAAGCTATCGTTGCTATGTAAATTAACCTTCTCAACTTTGTCAAAGTCTTCAATTATCTGGTCTTCAAAGTACAAATATCAGGGATTCTAATAAGTTTCTTTTCAACTGGACCATAGAAATGATAGCCAAATTCGTCTTGACCATAGCCAATGAAACTACGCTGCCTAGTTTTAACATTCAGATTTGACCTCTCATCCTTAGTAACCTGCAAGTTACTCAGGTCTATTATCCAGGGTAACGGGGAGATTGACGAGGATGTCACACATCGCATCGGAGCGGGGTGGATGAAGTGGAGGCTCGCTTCTGGTATTCTATGTGATAGGAATGTGCCGTTAAGACTTAAGGGTAAGTTTTATCGAGTGGTGGTTCGACCCGCTATGCTGTATGGGGTTGAGTGTTGGCCAGTCAAGAACTCCCGTGTGTAGAAGATGAGAGTAGCAGAAATGAGGATGTTGAGATAGATGTGTGGGTGTACCAGGCGAGATAGAATTAAGAATGAAGTTATCCGGGACAGAGTGGGAGTAGCCTCCGTGGAGGACAATATGCGGGAGTCGCGGATGAGATGGTTCGGACATGTTAGGAGAAGAAGCATTGATACCCCTGTCAGGAAGTGTGAGAGGTTGGCCATGCAGAGTTTGAGAAGAGGTCGAGGTCAGCCTAAGAAGTACTGGGGAGAAGTGATTAGGCAGGACATGGTGCTGCTTCAGCTCACTGAGGACATGACACTTGATAGGAGAGTGTGGAGGTCGAAGATTAAGGTATAAGGTTAGTAGGTAGTTTACAGTGTTCACCGTTAGGCGTAGTAGCATGCATTTCCCTTCATATTCTTAGATTTTTATTACGGTATGTGGTTTTGTTCGCCGCAGGTATTGTATTCCCTGTTGCTATTATTGGATACTATTTATCCTTTATTTGTGCCTTTCTATTTTTTTTATTTTTTATTTTTCTATCTTTTTTCGTCTTTCTTCCTTTCTTGCTTCCCTCTTCTTCTTCTTGCCCTTCCTGAGCCGAGGGTCTATTGGAAACAGCCTCTCTACCTGCATTAGGTAGGGTAAGGTATGTGTACAGACTACCCTCCCCAAAACCCACATATTAGGTTCGAACTGAGTTTGTTGTTGTTGTATCCTTAGTAACCTGCACAAAGGCCTTATAGTTGAAAACACTCAAATTTTCATACGAAACATTCTTATCAACCCAAATTCTATTAGGGACACTACCATCCAAAACAACAGTAGGAGATAAATTGATAACATAAGAAACAATATTAAGTACTTTCTCCCAAAAGGAGTCTGACAACTTAGCATTTTAAAGTAACAATCTAACCCTCTCAACTAAAGTTCTATTCATCGTTTCTGCTAAACCATTAAACTGAGGGGGTTTTGGAGTAGTTTTCTGATGCTGAATGCTCTGCACTCTACAATAATTATTGAAATGACCAATATACTCACCACCATTGTTTGAACATATGCACTTTAATTCCCTCATTGGTTGTCTCTCAACCAAGGCCTGAAAATCCTTGAACACATCAAGTACTTGATCTTTGAATTTCAAAAGAAATACACAGAGTGCGAGAATGATCACTAATAAAGGTCACAAATAAAGTGGACCACCACGAGACCTTAATTTAAAAGGGCCACATACGTCAAAATATATCAATTTTAGAAAATTAACCTTTCTTGAAGGCATATGACTTTGAAAAGAAGATCTTTTCTATTTTCCGGCAAAGCAATTAATACATCTCCACAACTTTGCTTGTTTCAGTCTAATCACGCTCAACTGTGTCTATTAAAAGACTAAGCGGGCGTTGCAAAGATAATCTGGGGTATTATGCCCATAGTCGAATCCCACAGGAAATTAACGTATCAATTGAAGTCTTTAGAGTACTAAATTCTCACTAGTCAACTTTCTCAAACTTTGTGAATATACTTGGTGTTGTTTTTACTACTACAACTGAACATAATTAATAAAACTAAGATTAACTAACAAGAAGTTGTAAACAATTGGATTAAAGGTCTAAGGTTATGGTTTCCCCCGTTGTTGATTTCCCTTATTGTATATTTCCTATAGTTTTGACTTAGTTATCTCTATCAATCATGAACCCTGCAGTTATCATAAATCTCTCCCAAGTAATTATGATAATTTACTAGACGCACTTTCCCAAGTTACGCTAGCTAGATTTCATTACAGTTCACTTTAGATTGCACCCGAGGTATCGTTATCCCTAATCCAACCTCTAAACCCTCGGTTATGACTCTCGCCTATACTACGGGAGTGGTGTTGTTCAAACAACTACCTAAATATGCACTCTCTCTCAAGTAGATACATACTAAATAGGAACAACTAATTGAGGGCCCTTCAGTCAACTACAACAAAAACGTAGTTGGACAAATAGAGATTAACAACCAAATCAAAATTATATTAATATATCAACGAGTTCATCCCCAACGGGTCCACCAACAACCTTAGAACAAGGAAATTAGCTACTCATGCTTAAGAATAACAAAAACCCAAAATAATTCATAATACTCAAAAATAGAGATGAAAAGAAGAAGAATTAAAGATCTAATTGTTGATTCTCTTGTCACAATGAGTTTACCTCCTAATTGATGCTAAGAATAGACTTTCCTCCCTCTTGGGCGGATTTACAAAGCTTATATAGGGTTTTTGGTAAATAAATCCCGTGTTTTGCACTTAAGTCCTCGAATTTCCAGAATTTTCAACTTTCGCCCGCGGTCGCGGCAGGGGCGTGGCACGACCGTGATCGGCTTTATTATTTCCTTAAATCACTGACTTCCACCGCGGTTGCGGTGGACTCTTTTTCAGCCAACTTTGACTCTTTTCCTTGTGCAATCCAACGGGTATTCTTTTACCGGCCTCAAACTTCCGTAATTGACTCCAAATTGCTCCAAAGTTCTCTTCTCTTGAAATATATCCTGCAAAGCACGAAAAACACTAATAAGAGCATTTTGTTATCAATATTTACTTTAAAAACATCATAAAATGTGGTGCATTAGGGGCTCAACTATAGTCTAATCCTATTATCAACACCCCACACTTAAACCTTTGCTCATCCTCGAGCAGCTAAACCACACTCTAAGGCCTAATCATCTCAAGCATTACCCTTTGGTGTCACACCCCGTCATTTTACAAGTAACAACCCCGACTGTGTAACATCTACGCCTCAAGTGGAGACTCTATATGCCATGCCACACTCGTACTTCCTCAAAATACTCTATATAGAGGTTAAGATTTACCTTTTCTTCATGAATTACATGCCCTCACATCACACAACTGTGAGTAGTTCCACAAAATATAAGATCAAGAATAACAAGAACTTTAAATTGAAATAATTCACTCACTCTCAACAACGAACATTCATATGCCTCAAAGATACGCCATAGGCTTGCCCGTAGTGTAATATTCTACTAATTTGAGTTCATTCAGTCTACGATCAACAGGTCTTTATTTGGTTGTAATGTAGGCTAAGGGACGGGTAGGATACAGTTGGGTACAATGACTAACCTCCCTAAGCACTTTTAATACACTTACTTCAACATTCAGCCAATTTTCATTGTTGGCCAGCACTTTCACCACACTTTGCTTCACAATTACCCCAATCTTTTCAGGTGCAACTTTTTTTTCTTCTTTTTCTAAGTGGTTTTCTCTTTTGCACCTTTCATCCTATTCCTTATATTTCTCTTTTCAAACCAAACCACCACCCCACACTTTGACTTTTACACATTTTCTAACAATTCAAGTGCTCATGGGAGGTACAGGGTTCAAACAGACAAGCTATTCAAACAACTGGGTATGGTTCGTTATGTGGTTATCAAAAAACAGGCTTATAAGCTCAAAGGGGTTAACTATGGTTAATTGCTTTTAGGTGGAGAAACATTTATGTATGTCTTAACAAAGCAATGCCTATGTCATTTCTAAGACTGAGCAAAAATCTATTTCGTTTTGTACACACACAGGGCAAGTTCTAGGTATCAAATGACAACACAAAATATGATGCACTAATAACTCACACGCACATGGCACATAATACAATCCAAATTGGTTCATCAACACACTCACGAGATTATTCAAGTCAATTACAGTGTGCAAAATTAAGGCATTATCCAAGAGTTCACAAATGAGCCTAAGCGTCACACCCTAGAGTTTGTTTTGACTTTCAGGTGTAACACACTAAGGGTTGCATTCTTGCCTTACCCTTCTCGCCCAAGAGAATCCTAATAACTACAACAAAAAGAAAAACCTCACTACACCCGGTTCAAGCTAAACCCTTGAAAAAGAACCGTGGTCAAAAGAAAAACCAAGGGGGAGTTACTACACAACCTAAAAGAAAAAAGAAAAAATCTTTTTGGTATTTTCTTTAGACTAACTTCCCTCAAGGAGACTGTCTAAGTGGTCCATCATCAGAAAGAGTCCCTACATTTTCAATTTTTTTTTAAGGTTTCGACTTAGTGCCCTCAAGAGACCCGTCAGAAGGTGTCCATCTTTGGGCCAAGCCGACTAAAAGAAACACAATTAAACCAATTATATACACAAAAACAAAACAACAAATTCACCTATACAACAACAACAATTAAATCCCCCACCCCACACATCACAGTTTGGCATGTCCCCATGTCAATTAGCAATTAAAGTACAAAGGATAAGGAGACGTCCCTGGTGCTCGGTCAGAGTCAGAAACGCTGGAAGGGTCCACATGGCAGGCCCTCCCTAAAGCGCGAAACCACGCCATGAAGCCCTTCTCCGACCTAGCCTGGAGGGTGGACATAAAATCCATCCGGACATGAATGGCATCCATAGAGGAGCGCAAGCCAGCTACATCCTCCTCCAGAGTTGACAGTCTGGGACCAGACCGGGACTGAGAGGGACCGGCCCTATCATGGGACCTCTGAGGTGGTGCAACAGGAGGAATGATCTCATCCTCATCATCAATCTCTATGGGTGCCGCAACATCTTTGCCCACAATGATCTTCCCAGCTCAGAACGGGGTTTTCTTTTGCAATTTATCATCCCCGGGCCTGTCGGGAACATTAGCCATCCTGCACAATCGCGTCACGAGGGAAGGGAAGTAAAGCCCTTTTGTCAGCTCAGGCGACCTGATAAACATCTCATCGCCAATTACCCGGGCTATATCAAAGTCCATCCCATTCACAAAGCACCAGACCATCACTGCCCGAGGACCATTAACATCGGTGGTGTTGCTGGTGGGTAAGAAGCGGCTACAGATCACCGTAAACAAGCACTTAGCCTCCCAGGTGAAAGAATTAGAGTTCAGAGTGATGTTCTCCTTCACCCAAGTAGGCCTCCCTCCTAGACAGATGGAATCTACTAGCATCAGCCAGTTGACTGGTGGAGACTGGTAGGCCTGATAATAATCGATATCTCCTGTGAAGGACGGCAGCCTATAAGCCCGTCGTATAGCAGCCATGGAGGCATCCACTGTCGTCCTCCTGACAGTAACGAACCAACACATATGTTCCGGGCAGTTCGCATAGAACTCCCGGACCATCATAATGTTTGCTTCCTCCGATTCCTCAAATAATATGTCCAACTGGCGCCTTTGGATTTCATCGAACATAGTTGGGTTTTCAATTTGTAAGGCGACCCTTTATCGTGTACCAATTTTTTATCAGACTTGGCCGCAAACCGGTCCTCAGCTTCTTTGGACTCGAATCGGGACGAATCAAAGCGTCTCGTCCCCTCAGTGTTTCGGTGCTTGCAGGGTGCCATGATACCTGCGATAAATGAGGGACAAAAGTTAGAGGGTGCCCCAAAAGCATGCCTATCGAGTGATTACTCAGACTTTACCACCCTGATGGTCACAACACAACCCAAACTTGCCCAATGGGGCCAATTTACAAACAGTAAGTGGGCATAATTGTTAACAAATATACATTGGGCCCAGTTATACTACATTGTCTCCAAATTGCAACACAACGGACACATATTAGCCCCCATATAGAGTCAATTCTCCCAATCTTTCAACACAACTGACCCACAATGGCCCCCGTATAAATTAATTTCTCCCTAACCTGCAACACACACGTACCAACACACAACCCCACCACACAAAAAGCTACCGCCATTTTTAATCAAGCCCCAACAATTACAAATCAACCCAAATGAGGCACACCCACCATACAACAAGTAAAAAGTAGTGGGGAACTACCATTACACAATAATATACAAGATCTACTACAACAATAACAAACTAAAAAGCAAAAAAAATTAAAAAATAGTAGAGAAGGAGAGAAACTTACCTTAAAGAAGAGGGAGAAGACAACAATGAGGGATGAGAGAGGAGGGAGGGAGAAGAGAGGAGAGGGTAAAAGAATGGGGGCGTTTGATTTCTTTGAGGGGAGAGAGAGAGTTGGAGTGGGGGAGGGAATGTAGGGAATAAGGGGGAAAGTGGGGGTAATGGGTAGTGTAGGGTTTTTTTTTTTTTTAAAAAAAAAACAAGAAAAGAGAAAATAATTAAAAAGTTGCAGAAAACGTACTTGGACAGGCATTGGCCCGCCGCGGTCGACCGCGGTCGCGGGGAGATTCAGAGAGGTCACTTCACCGCGGCCGCGGGAGATTCAAAGGGCATGTTTCACCGCGGTCGCGGTGAGATTCAGACGGGTCATTTTACCGCGGTCGCGCCGCGTTCCACCGCGGGCGCGGGAGATTCAGAGAAGTCCTTTCACCGCGGTCGCGCCGCGTTTCATCGCGGCCGCGGTGACGGACGTACGAGAAATTTTGGCCTGGTTTCGAAGGGTACTTTGTTTTAACCTTGTTTTCGCCTTACCAGAGTTGTTTTATGCCTCAAGCTTTTGCTCAACACCTCCAAGCTTGTCCTGCACACTCAAAAAAAACTTGTCAGACTTAACTACATCAATTTCTACATAATAAAAAGAGAAAACACTACCATCATGGGTTGCCTCCCACGCAGCGCTTGATTTAACGTCGCGGCACGACGAGTACAACAATCAATGGGTTGCCTCCCACGCAGCGCCTGATTTAACGTCGCGGCACGACACAGATTGAGCGCATTTAAGGCTCGCTCAACCTCTGTGGTTTAAAGAGATGCACCACAGACAATTCTTTAGTTTCATCCATTCCCACATACAGTTTGTGTCGTTGTCCATTAACCTTGAAGGATCTGGACCCATCTTCGGTTTCTATCTCTACAGCCCCAAAGGGGAACACTTCGACCACTTTAAATGGCCCAGACCATCGGGACTTAAGCTTACCAGGAAACAGTCTCAACCTTGAATTATACAGTAACACCTTGTCTCCGGGTTTGAAATCTCTGTCCACAATGTGCTTGTCATGCAGCCTCTTCATTCTCTCCTTGTATAGCCTCGTGCTCTCAAATGCTTGATATCGGAATTCCTCCAACTCATGCAGATCTGTAAGTTGATTTTCCCCAGCAGCATCAAGGTCCATATTTAATTGCTTTAGTGCGCACCAAGCTCGATGTTCTAGCTCCACAGGCAGGTGACAGGCCTTCCCAAATACCAACTTGTACGGTGACATACACATTGGTGTTTTGAATGCAGTCCTATAGGCCCATAGTGCATCGTCAAGCTTTTTTGCCCAATCAGTTCTTGTGGCATTTACAGTTTTAGTTAGCACACTCTTGATCTCACGGTTTGAGACCTCCACTTGCCCGCTTGTTTGAGGGTGATACGGGCTTTCCACCTTGTGGCGCACATCATGCTTAGCCAGCAGCTTCTCAAAGGCACGATTGCAAAAGTGCGTGCCCCCGTCACTAATGATGGCTCTTGGAATCCCGAACCGGGTGAATATATTCTTCTTCAAGAACCCCACCACCACTCTTGCATCATTGGTGGGGAACGCTGCGGCTTCCACCCATTTAGACATGTAATCTACAGCAACAAGTATGTACTTATTTCCATAGGAACTGACGAAGGGACCCATGAAATCAATCCCCCATACATCAAACACCTCAACTTCTTGAATTGGGTTCATTGGCATCTCATGTCGACGGGATATGTTTCCCGTTCTTTGGCACTCGTTACAGCCCTTCACCCATTGGTGAGCATCCTTGAAAATTGTTGGCTAGTAGAAACCGGCCTCTAGCACCTTTGCTACTGCCCGAACTCCTCCAAAATGTCCTCCAAACGGTGACGCGTGACAAGCCTGCAAAATAGAAAATTCTTCTATCTCGGGGACGCATCTACGGATCATGTTATCAATGCAGATTCTAAACAAATGGGGTTCGTCCCAGTAATAATTGCGGCAGTCACGATAAAATCATTTCTTTTGAACAGAGGAGAGTTCATAGGGTTCAATGTCGCTGGCCAGGTAGTTTCCAATATCTGCATACCATGGTACATCTTCCACACTTGTGTCTAGCATCTGCTCATCTGGAAAGGTTTCCAGAATATCCTCATACTCAATCACATTTTCAGCACCTTCAAGTCGTGACAAATGGTCAGCGACTTGGTTCTCCGTGCCCTTGCGGTCACGAATCTCCAAGTCAAACTCTTGAAGAAGCAACACCCAACGAATTAGGCGCGGCTTAGACGCTTTCTTATCGACCAAGTACCGAATGGCTGCGTGATCAGTGTAGACGATCACCTTCGTCCCGATCAAGTAAGACCTGAACTTGTCAAAGGTGAACACAACAACCAACATCTCTTTTTCAGTTACCGTGTAATTCAGCTGAGCTCCACTCAAAGTCCTACTTGCGTAGTAAATTGGGTGCATTACCTTTTCTTTGCACTGACCCAACACGGTTCCCACAGTGTAGTCACTAAAATCACACATGAGTTCAAACGGTTGCTCCCAAGCCGGGGGAAACTATAATTGGTGTTGTGACTAACCGCTTCTTCAGTTCCTCAAAAGCCACCCTGCAATCATCAAAAAACACAAATGGGTTATCTTTTTCGAGCAACTTACAGAGGGGGTTGGAAATCTTGGAAAAGTCCTTGATGAATCGCCGGTAGAATCCGGCGTGCCCCAGGAAGCTACGAATAGCTTTAACTGATGTGGGAGGTGGAAGTTTTTCGATCACATCGACTTTGGCTCTGTCCACCTCAATACCTTTACTCGACATTAAGTTCCCCAAGACGATCCCTTCTTGTACCATGAAGTGGCACTTCTCCCAATTTAGCACTAGATTTGTCTCGATGTACCTCTTTAAGACACGGGTTAAGTTTGCTAGGCACTCATCGAATTAATTCCCCACCACTGAGAAATCATCCATGAATACCTCCATAATATCTTCCACCATGTCTATGAAGATGGCCATCATGCACCTTTGGAATGTTGCAGGTGCATTATAGAGACCAAATGGCATCCTCCTGAAAGAAAACACCCCGTAGGGGCATGTAAAAGAGGTCTTTTCCCTATCCTCCAGGGCAATAGAAATCTGGTTGTACCCTGAGTACCCGTCAAGGAAACAAAAGTGAGACCTCCCTGCTAGACTGTCGAGCATATGATCAATGAATGGAAGTAGGAAGTGGTCTTTGCGGGTGGCAAGGTTCAACTTTCTGTAGTCCATGCATATTCTTCAACCCGTGACGGTTCTTGTGGATATCAATTCATTTTTATCATTCTTTACCACTGTCATGCCATCCTTCTTTGGGACACACTGCACTGGGCTAACCCAGCTGCTGTCAGAGATGGGGAAAATGATTCCCGCATCTAACCACTTTATGATCTCCTTCTTCACTACTTCCTTCCCATGTTCGGGTTCAAGCACCTTTGGTGTTCCCTGGAAGGTCTGTGTCCCTCTTCAAGGAGAATCTTGTGCATGCAATAAGCCGGGCTGATCCCCTTGATGTCTGCCATGGTCCAACCAATGGCAGTCTTACACTCAGAGAGCACCTGTAGTAACTGTTGTGCCTGCACATCTAACAAACTAGATGAGATAATAACAGGTAGTGTAGAATTAGGACCTAGAAATGCATACCTGAGATAAGCTGGCAGTGGCTTCAACTCTAACTTGGGTGGTTCTTCCACCGAGGGTTTGGCTGGCGGGCTCTCTCTTTTTTCTAAGTGTAGTGGTTCGAATTCGAGAGCCCTCGGCCATACCCATTTACCTTCCAATGCTAATGCCCACTTTGCCAATTCCTCACCATTTACATCATCCAAGTTCATCAAACACGCAGTCAGGGGGTCCTCAACAGTCAAGGACGCATCATCTTCATCTAGTATCACATCCACGTCATCAAGTAGAGAACAGTTGGCGAACTCACTTGGTCGCCTCATAGACTTTTGCACGTTGAAAGTGATTTCTTCGTCATTGAGCCTCATCTTGAGCTCCCCAATCTCACAATCAATGAGAGCTCTACCTGTGGCCAAGAATGGCCTTCCAAAGATTATGGGAATTTATTCATCCACACGACAGTCTAAGATCACAAAATCAGCAGGGAACACGAACTTCCCCACTTGCACCAACACATCATCAAGAATACTCGACGGACTCTTCACCGTCCTGTCAGCTAGTTGCAGCAACATGGAGGTAGGCCTGGCTCTACAAATACCCAGTATCTTATAAATGGCCAAGGGCATAAAATTAATGCTGGCCCCCAAATCACACAGAGCTTTGGCGAAAGCAAAATTGCCAATGGTGCAGGGAATTGTAAAACTCCCTGGGTCAGACAACTTTTCTGCAATAGGGCGTGTCACCACAACACTGCAAGTCTGAGTAAGGGTAACAGTAGCCAAGTCTTGGAAATCAAACTTCCGGGACATTAAGTCCTTCATCATCTTAGCATATCCAGGCATTTCTTTCAAAGCATCTATCAATGGAATGTTTACCTGTATTTGCTTTAGCATATCCAAGAACTTTTTATACTGCTCATCCTTTTGGTATTTTTCCAGCCTTTGAGGGAATGACGCTGGCCGTCTCTTCTTTCCTGTTATCTGTTCTTTCTCCTTCTCAACTACCACCTCTACTACTGGCTCTGGGGTTACCTCCAACTCTTTCTCAGCTTCGCTCTGCCCACTGGGTTCTCCTTCAGTTGTTTGTACTGTTACCTTGGTCAAGGGAGTAGACTCATCAATTTCAATTGGTACTGGCACTAGTGTGTCTGTCTGCCTACTTTCATGAGCCAACTCCTGTTCCAAGTCTAAGTCTCTGCCATTGCGGAGACTCACTGCCATTAGCTGCTTCGGGCCCTGGTCCTTAGGATTCACCTGAGTATCAGCAGGTAAAGTTCCATGAGGACGGTTATTCACTGCCATTGAAATTTTCCCCAGCTGCACCTCAATATTTTTGATAGCTGAGTCATGGGAATCTACTCTTTCATTGATATTGGCAGTTGACCCAATCACCTGTTGCATCATTGCTTCCAGACGGGAAAACCCATCTTCTTGTCTCCCCCCATGTTGTTGCTGAAGGGGATGATATGCCTGCTGCTGAGCCTGGTTGTTGTATCCCTGAGGCCTTTGGTAAGGTGCAATATTACCATGAGGTCTCATGGCACCCATGTTTCCATTGTTGTGCTGCTGATGAGGTGGTCTATAAGGTTGAACTTGCTGATCCCAGTTCTGCCCCCTTGTCTCTGGCCTCCATAATTAGACACATAATTCATGTTTTCTGGAAGAGGAGGGTGATCACAATATGCCTTCCACTGATTACCAATTGGCTAACTAATGCATGAAGTGCATAAGTCCCCATTGGTGGTATCCACGATATGTATCTGCTGCTTAATCCATGATTCCTCTACCTTCTTTGTCAAAATACTCATTTGTGTCATCAGAGTAGCCATGTTTTCAGCCATAGTGTTGGACGGATCTAACGACACTGAGTGAACAATTGGGGTAATAGGAGCACCCCTGGTTGTCCATCCTGAATTTTGTGCCATTGTATCAAGTAGAATCTAGCTCTCTCTCCATGTCTTACTAAGGAATGCCCCACCAGCTGAAGCATAGACATTGGCTTACACACCGTCAGCCAGACCCATATAGAATCGTTGTCCCAACATCTGCTCAGGAATACCATGATGAGGACAGATAACCAGCATCCCTTTAAATCGTTCCCATGTTTCCTGCAAAGTCTCCATGGGCTTCTGTCTGAAGCTTATGATGTCATCAATCTGTTGTGCTGTCTTGTTTGGTGGATGAAATTTGCTCAGAAATTGCTTGACCAACTCCTCCCATGTTGTAATCGAGTTGATAGGGAGGGGGTTGAGCCAAGTCTGGGCAACTCCTGTTACCGAGAACGGAAACAATAACAATCTTAATGCTTCCGGGGTAACATTGGGCTGCCTTTGGGTCTTGCAGATAGACAGAAAGTTCTTTAAGTGTTGTTGAGGATCCTCGACATACGACCCCGAAAATAGCCCCTTATTCTGCAACAAATGCAACATATTGTTTGTGATCTGAAATGACTCTGCTTCAATTTGAGGGACCAGAATCGCGGTTGCCAAGTTGTCAGTTGTGGGTTGTGCCCAGTCATATAGTGGTGCCTCAGGTACAATGGGTGCCTGAGGCACATCAATTCTCGCAGCAGGGTCAACCACCCCATCGCCGACATCCACATCATTAAGGTTGTTTCTGTTGTTCAGCTCTGCTATTTCAGGTTCTATGTGTTCAATGAGTGTTTGTTGTCTGCTTCTCCGATTGGCCCTGTTCAAGGCCCTGAAAACTTTTTCGGGGTCTGGCAATGCTTCAAAAACGTCACCAGTTTTCGAAGAGTTCCTAGGCATGCACATGTACCACCGGTTCAGCAAATGTTAGAAATTCAATATATGAGTGAAATCAAAGAAACTTGACTAGAATTAAGAATTTTCATGTTTTTCTTCAACTACACTTGATAATACCGTTAAGTTCCCCGGTAACGGCGCCAAAATTTGATCACGCTCAACTGTGTCTATTAAAATACTAAGCGGTCATTGCAAATATAATCCGGGGTATTATGCCCAGAGTCGAATCCCATAGGGAATTAACGTATCAATTGAAGTCTTTAGAGTACTAAATTCTCACTAGTCAACTTCCTCAAACTTTGTGAATATTACTTGGTGTTGTTTTTACTACTACAGCTGAACAGAATTAATAAAACTAAGATTAACTAACAAGAAGTTGTAAACAATTGGATTAAAGGTCTAAGGTTATGGTTTTCCCCGTTGTTGATTTCCCTTATTGTATATTTCCTATAGCTTTGACTTAGTTATCTCTATCAATCATGAACCCTGCAGTTATCATAAATCTCTCCCAAGTAATTATGATAATTTACTAGACGCACTTTCCCAAGTTACGCTAGCTAGATTTCATTACAGTTCACTTTAGATTGCACCCGGGGTATTGTTATCCCTAATCCAACCTCTAAACCCTCGGTTATGAATCTCGCCTATACTACGGGAGTGGTGTTGTTCAAACAACTACCTAAATATGCACTCTCTCTCAAGTAGATACATACTAAATAGGAACAACTAATTGAGGGCCCTTCAATCAACTACAACAAAAACGTAGTTGAACAAATAGAGATTAACAACCAAATCAAAATTATATTAATATATCAACGAGTTCATCCCCAACGGGTTCCACCAACAACCTTAGAACAAGGAAATTATCTACTCATGCTTAAGAATAACAAAAACCCAAAATATTTCATAATACTCAAAGATAGAGATGAAAAGAAGAAGAATTAAAAATCTAATTGTTGATTTTCTTCTCACAATGAGTTTGCCTCCTAATTGATGCTAAGAATAGACTTCCCCCCCTCTTGGGCGGATTTACAAAGCTTATATAGGGTTTTGGCAAATAAATCCCGTGTTTTGCACTTAAGCCCTTGAATTTCCAGAATTTTCAGCTTTCGCCCGCGGTCGCGGCAGGGGCGCGGCACGGCCGCGGTCGGTTTTATTATTTCCTTAAATCACTGACTTCCACCGCGGTGGACTCTTTTTTAGCCAACTTTGACTCTTTTCCTTGTGCAATCTAACGGGTATTCTTTTATCGGCCTCAAACTTCCATAATTGACTCCAAATTTCTCCAAAGTTCTCTTCTCTTGAAATATATCCTGCAAAGCACGAAAAACACTAATAAGAGCATTTTGTTATCAATATTTACTTTAAAAACATCATAAAATATGGTGCATTAGGGGCTCAACTATAGTTTAATTTACCTATTGTCACAGTCCAGAAAGACAATTCTTTTTAGCCAAATTATTAATCCCCATCACTTGTATACCTCATCTTTTTATGTCAAAACTCCGATGAAGTGTATTCTCCACCAAATTAACTGAGTCAATAGAAATAGAACCTGCATTTTATACAAGTTAGACAACTAGATGCCTCGAGCCAAAATTATTGAAACTTTAGTAAGCTTCCATTGGCCACCACCAAGGATGTTGTAGTAACTATCATCATCAAGTTTTGAAGAAATTAAAATTCAGGCGGACATCTAGAGCATGCTTGACATTGTTAAGAACTCACCTAGAGTCATTATTAGTTTTCATGCAAATTGTGCCAATGCGAAATACCTCCATCTCACCATCATTGTCCATTTTAACATTCTAATATTACCTGAAGTATAAGAAAAAAAGTATTTCTTATTTGGTGTGACATGAGAAGTAACATCTGAATCCACAAATCTACTAATCTCATTATGAACAAGATTGATCATATCTTCTTTGCGCAAAAAAATAATCATTAACAACAGTATTAACACAATTTTTATTATTTTCATCTTTCCATTATTCTCTCATTTCTCTCCAAAAGATTAAAATAGAACTTTTTGATATGCCCTAAATAATCACATGTAACATTCTTGTACCTGGACCTTAACTTACTTCTACATTTACCTCTGTCATTTGGCATCTGCAGTTGCTTCTCTCTTTATCTTCAATAATCAATATACGGAGTGTGAAGGCGGGGCTTGAGATCTTATTATCATATGTATATTTAATACACCACTCTTAATATATTTAAGAGTTACAACACCACTGGGAGCATAATTATTTAAAGAAAGCCGAAAAGTATTCTAAGAGTTGGGCTAAGTATTCATAAGTCAAAGTACTTATATTCCTTCATCAAATCTTACAGCCATTCTAGACAATCGGTCAAGGACATCTTGAAAATTATTTATATGATCAGAAATAGGACCGCCATTCTTTTATCATACATGGACTTTGGTTTACTAGAAGCAATCACATGTGAATGTGTTTTATTGACAAATAGAAGATATTTTATGTTGCCTTTCCAAATATGGTAGTTACTGCTATTTAAATACACCATCTTACTTATATTTGCCTCTACAATCACCAATCAATACAACCACAAGCTATGATACTACCATGCTGGGGAATAACAAGCACAAACAATTGTATGATAAGGTAGCAACAGAATAATATCAAACTCTAAACTTTCTCAATTTATTTGAACCAAGAGAAAACAATAATTCTATCCCAAATGGTATTCTGGTAGCAGCTACAACGCACAACAATAGATATAGGCAACACAAATAGACAATTGCAAGAGACACTATTGTTTAACATGAAAAAAACTCTTCAATGTGAAGAGTAAAAAGCCACGGAACTAGAGCTCCACTATATTAATGAGGGAATGTAAGACTATGGCTACAATATCAATATTAAACACAGAAAACATAAGAACAAGTATACTTCAAAACAACTTAGGAAAATGAGAGAAATCACTAAAAATAAAACATCTAATGACGACCCAAAATCTGAAGCTACAATACTCCAAATCGTGCTCCATCAGTTTTCACTCGAAGACAAGATGTGAAGAACACTCACTTTAAATTTTCAGCTCGATCCGACTATAAACAAAGCAGGAATCAAAGTTTAACATAGGCTGCTCAATCTGATTTTTTCTGTAGAAAAATCTACACTCTTTCTTCTTTTTGTCTGTGTTGAAAACGATTGCTATATCTCAATCTATCTAACTCCGAAAGGCCATTTAGTGTATCAACCAAAAGTAAAGTAGATTGGTCCAAAGTGGGTATTTATTTATCCACATATGAATCAAAAAAATAGATCAAAACCCAACACGTATCATAGACAACTATAACAAGAGGTGCAACAGGATTTTGAAGACAAATATAAATGCAACAATCACACCTTTCAAAGTCCTTGATGGTTCAAAAGCTCCAAAATTATAAACACAAGTTATATATTTTACCCAGGAGTACTATACCAATACCAACAACAAAATGTAGCACGCCATGAGAATATAATCAACATAGTGGACAAAAAAACTTTCCCTTGCTTTGTGCAATCTCATCGTAGTATGACTCGACAATATGTGTCAATAGCATAAGTGCCCTTTCAATGAGGGGCTTTAATCCATAGACTCAAATCACTCCTGGGTTTGGTTCTGATCCTATATCGATCGACATGTGTAATTTTATGGTAACAAACAATACCATCTAAAACCATTCTCTACTCCAAAAATATTTCGTGTACCAAAGTAGACCACAAGACTCATTTATTCATAAAACATCTATTTTGTCAATCATGGCATGCATGGCTAATCAAATGCATTCCAATATAAGCAAATATAAATCATTTATCTGGTTGAAGAATCTTGCAATGTCTATTGTACATTGTGCTACTAGTATTTTTATGGGAACAGAGGAAGGAGCATGATTATTTCTTTTACTGTATTCCCTATAAAATGTTTAAGTATAATTATAAAAGTGAAGTTCATGTGAACCCTTCTTGTTATAAAAAGAAAGTTGTAAAATTGCATATAATAATTCATGTAGATATGAGGTTTGATATTAATTTAAGTGGAAAATCCATGATTATGGTTACGCTGACACCTTCTTGATATTCCTTGAAAGGGAGACGTAAGACTAAGCAACTGATGTCCGTGTAGTTACTATCCGCCAACTAAGGTCCCCTCCGTACGCTAGACGAGATTGTCAATGTCGTACGGGAAAACCAGTGTCAAGAGCAATTAAGAGAACAAAAAGGAGATTGAGAATGAATGAAAGCTTGATTGCATTAATGAAAACAATTATAGAAAAGCAACACAATGTCCAGGGGGAGAGACACCAATATAGAGAATTGTTTGCTTGCTAGAAAGTTTGATTGCTTGATCCCCCCTAATAGTGCTTAGAAAAAATATACCAAAGTTACAGGACTTGACCTAACTAAGCTAGAGAGACAAAATTAAAATACATAAAATAAAACTACTATATATTTCCAATGAAAAGGACTTAGGTTCCTACAAAGTAGAAGCTGGTCTGTTGGCAGCCACCTTGTCTTCAGCATCAGAGTCTGCGTGTGCGGTCTTCGCGCGCGACGCTGTTGGCATCTGCCTGTGGTTGTGCTCTAGCGAGGGCTATCGGTGGGGCGATATAGGCACATATGTGCTTGTCACTTGGCGCAACCAAGACCACGTGGCCGACCATGGCGCTAGGCGTTGGGAGGCTTGCCAGGACGCCATGGGACACGTCTAAGGGGTCATGAGGCATGGTTGGAAGCCTCCCATGACATTCTCCCCCTCCTGAGTTGGCGACGTCCTCGGCGCCTAACTTCCAAAATATTCATCGATTAGGCTCTTGTAGTATTTGAGGTTTGTTCCCTCTCCCAAGTATTCTCTTCTGCATCACAACCCTGCAAATTCACCAAGAACTCTTGGTGATCTTTCCTTGAAGCATGAACCATTCGATATTCGAGAATAGATTCTACCCACCTTTTCCCGGTTGAATTGGAGCCTCGAATACTGGGTATTTTGAGTTGGATGCGTGAAGGATCATCCATCTCTTCCCTAAAAGGTTTCAGAACACTGACATGGAAGACTGGATGAATCTTCCACCATGTTGGAGGTATCCACCTGGTATGCAACTTCCCGATGTGCTTCTCAATGGACAAAGGTCCAATGTATTTTTGCAATAGACGAGGGTCATGGACCCCTGTAAACATGTATTGCTTTGGAATTGTCACCATCACTTTGTCTCCTACTTGGTATACAACAAAGCGACGATTTTGATCAACATGCTTCTTCATCCGCTTTTGGGCTTTGACCAGATAGCTCTACACTATCTCCAGATTTTGCTTCCATTCCTTCGAGAAGCTAGAAACTCGAGGATATTTTGACATGTTTGGGGCATTCATAGTGTGTGGGAGTAGCGGTTGTTGTCCGGTAATAATTTCAAAAGCGCTTTTGTTTGTACTAGAGCTCTTTTGTGAATTGGAACACAGTTAAGCAGCATCTAGAAGCTTCACCCAATTCTTTTGCGATCCGGTAACAAAATGGCAGAGATATTCCTTTAGTATGCCATTGAACAGCTCTTTTTGGCCATCAAATTGCGGATAAAAACTTGAACTATGACTCAATTTGGACTCGAGGCACTTAAAGAGATGAGTCCAAGAGTTGCTAGTGAAGCGAGAGTCGCGATCACTGACAATGTCTTTAGGTAGACCCCCAATGTTTGACAATATGAGATAAGAAGAGTTGAGTTGTATCTTTTGCTGATATGTATTGTGGGGCATCTATAAATGTAAGATACCTGGAAAACTGATCTACTATAACTAAGATAGTTGTGAGATCTCTGAACTTAGGCAGCTCGGTGATGAAATCCACTGAAACGCTTTCTCTATGTCTCTTTGGAATAGGCAATGGATCCAAAAGGCCTGCTTGTGTTAAGAGGTCATACTTGTCTTTCTGGCATACTAAGCACGTCTTCACATACTGAGCAACATCATCAGCCATTTGAGGCCAATAATAAGCACGATGCAACAACGCCATGGTGCGTTCTTCACCTAGATGGCCGGCCCACAAAGCCTCATGGCATTCCATCAGAAGAGTCCTTCGAAGATCTCAACCTTTAGGAACATAAAGTCAGTTCCCTTCACCTTCAGGAACCCATCTTCCATGTAGAACTGGCAAGTCTTGCCCTGTCCTGCTAAGTTGACCAAATACTGTGCAGTAGGATCCTTTGGGAGTAGATCTTGTATCTAGACTCTTATAGTGGTTTCCACTTTGCTTCCCCTTAAGGTGGAAAGTAGGCACGCCGATGCTAATTTGTCCCTTTGACTGAGCGCATCAGCAACTTGGTTGGTCTTCCCACTTCGGTACTCCGCGTTGAAGTGAAATTTCGCTAGGAGATCCTGCCACCTGGCCTGTCGATCATTCAGCTTTGGCTAGGTCATGAAATGGCTAACTGATGTGTTGTCTGTCTTGACCACGAACGGGGTTTCCAGCAGATAGTGCCTCCAAAGGCGTAAGCAACGAACGACAACCAATAATTCTTTTTCGTGGGCGGCATAGCGATGTTCTGCATACTTCAACTTCCGGTTCTCGTACACAACTAGATGCCCCTCTTGTAGCAAGACTCCCCACAGAGCATAGTCAGAGAATTAGTCAAGTTGAATGGCATGACCAGGAAGTCGTACGACCCATATCTTTTCACATAGTTCATCTTGTGATCATCTCCTTCAGCAATTCGGACTTGCCAGTAACCTGTCTTCAGGTCTATTTTGGTGAACATTGTGGCACCGCCCAATCTATAGAACAAGTCTGCCATTAGCTGGATAGGGTACTTGTTCTTCACGACGATTTTGATTAGGGCCTGATAATCCACAAAGTTGTAGGGTGCCATCCTGTTTCTTTTGGAATAACACAAGGGACCCATAAAGGGACTTGGAGGGCATAATTATTCTCGTGTCTAGCATTTTTGTCAACTGTCTCCGAAGCTCAGTGAACTCGGGTTGTGACATTTTGTAAGGCGCTCGGTTGGGTGGCTTAGCACCTGGCACCAACTCAATCTCATGGCCCACAGTGCGCCTAGGCGGGAATCGCCTTGGCATGTCCATTGGCATGACGTCTTCAAACTCAAGTAGCAGCCCCTTCACGGGTGCAGGAATGAGACCTGAGGAGCGTCTATATCTTCAATACAGAGGGTAGCCAGGAACGTAAGTTCATGTCTTTTGACTCCCTTCTTCAACTGCAAAGCCGATATGTTCTCAATGACTATCTTTATGGTTGTGCAAGAAATAATACAGGGCTTGGCCCTGTTTTCTCCCATCATCAGTAGCATGTTGGCATCAGGCACTGGAATGGTGTTGGTTTGACTCATGAATTCCAACCCAACTATCAGCTCGAATTCATCTATGACCACCACGCGCAAGTTGACTTTTCCTTCATAAGGACCAAGCTTTACTGGAATTCGTTTGGCTATTCCACCCACCGGGTGAAGCAGTGAGTTAATAGACTTTACACGACCTCTGCCCTTTCCCACAACTAGACCAAGGCGTTCCACGTGAGTTGATGCTAAGTAGTTATGAGTAGCGCCCGTGTCTATCATAGCCCGAATGGACTTGCCATTAACTTTCATCTCGACGAACATCAAGGTCTTCCCTTGGTTAAGAGGAGGACCCTCACCTGCCTTTTTTTTTACCTTTCTTGGTTGATGATAGGTTATAATTATGTATTTTAGTCGGTTATTACACTATAATTTACTGCACTTTAGTTGAGTTTGAGCTTTAATCGCTAATGTTTTGCACTAATTGTGTGTTTTACACCTTGTAGGAGTGATTTCGATCTATGTAGATGTTATGGAATGAATTCAAGTGATTTGGAGCTTTGAAGTCTGAGTAAAATCCCAAGGAATTAATCCAAGATCGTGTTCGGGGATCAACGGATAATAGTTAAGAAGGAACGAAGAATCGAGTAGGTATATTATGCACTGTCTAGTAAAATGCAGATAACGTTTCACTCAGAACTTCATTCGTGCTCCACAATATATGGTTTGAAAGTAAATTCAAAGGGATAAAACTTTCATGTTTTACATTTGATCAAATTCCAAACATAACAGGGAGAAAAGTGTGCATACGCCCACTAACCGCGCAAATGGGGCAGAATACTGGCTAAAGTGCGCGGTCGATGTGCGGTCGTGCACGTCCTGTCCGGGAAAAGCGTCCTTTTTCGCGTAGGAGAAGGCATAATTGTTTGGGCCCGACCCTACTTGGTATATATACATGGAAAAACGTTATTTTGAGGACTTTTGACACACTTTAGACCTAAGGAGGCAAGAACACAATAGGAGCAAGGCGGAGAATTCTTCTACGAGTTTTTCACTTCCTTCTTCCTATTTCCATTATTCGTTATGAATTATAGTATTGTATTTATGCATACTATTATGAATAAGTAATTTTTTATCTAGGATTTTGATGGAACCTCTTGGAGGATGAATTCTTGTTATGTTTTAATATAATTTAACCTTTGAATTTGTATATTTGTTCAACAACGTGCTTATTTCAGTTGATTGAATGGCCATCAATTGATTATACCTATTTATTATGTGTTTCTTGAGAAATGATACATATTTAGGTCGTTGTTGAACAACGTCACTCCTAACGTATGTGAGAAATCAATACAGCTGGTTTAAAGGTAGGTTTAGAAATAACAAAGTCTTGACGTGATCATAGTGAGCGGTTAGATAAAGCCAGCTAGCGTAGTTCAAGAAAATATGTCTAGTAAATTATTTTAGTTGCTCTAGAGAGAATTACAACACCTAAAGTGCTCACGATTAGTAGAGAATACATAGGCGAAAGTGTAGGGAACATAGCGGGAAGGATTCCAACATTTGGAAAAATCATAACTCTAGACCACCTAAATTTAATCTCCAACCCTTAGTATCTTTAGTTGTTAATTTACTGCTTTAGTTTCTTAGTTAATTAGTTAGATATAAGAATCTTAATTTTTATAACTTAAAAATTTATTCGAGCTTGTCTTCTTAGCGATATTGAACAATTATGGAGAAGCCTTAGTTCTCTGTGGAATTCGACTCCGGACTTATAGACCAGATTATATTTGCAGCGACCGCTTATCCTTTTTAGGACTAGAGTTGGGCGTGATCAAATTTTGGCGCCGTTGCCGGGGAACTAACGGTGGAGCTGTAGGTGTACATATTTCTAGGTTGCAAGTTTGAACTTTTATTTTTGTTTTCTTGTATCTGATTATTTTTTTAAAATGTTTATTTTTGAGTTGAGAGACATGGCATCTTGGAATTATGAGACTTTTGATATTGTTAATTCTACTTTTGATCCTCCTTATGCATATTGTAGAGGAAACCACCCATTGCAAAATTATTAAAATATTCACGAGAGCGAGTTATGTGCACCAACTCAATCTTATGTGTGGCATGTGTGTGATATATGTGGTGGTCAAGATGGTCATTTTCATGGTTGTGCTTATATTTCTTATCTTCCCCCAACCCCTCACTTTGATGGTTCCTCTTTTTCTTGTGAAGTTAATAGGAACAAAGAACCCAGGGATGATGACTTGAAATAGATCAAGGATATGCTATGATGCCTTGTAGAACAAAATAATGAGAAACGATTGCACATACAAAGGCATGATGTTATGATTCGCAACCTGGAGGCACAGGTGAGTCAATTGGTCGAAGCATTTAATGCTCAACAAGCCAATGTTGGGGATAGTAGCCAAGAAGATCATGAAGTAGATACTGAAATTGAGGTTATAATGGAGGAGGTCAGAGTAGAACATCAATAATCTAACCAACTAGAATTTGAGGATGCCGATGTTGAAGAAGTAATACTAGAGCCAACCAAGGATGTTGAAGATACAAATTTAGTTGACTCTAGTGTGATTGGTGTTGAGGAGGTTAAAAATTTTGAAGTTCATGTATTTGAGCGCGTTGGACCTCATTCTAAACACGTCTCTACATTATGTTCATATGGTGAAATGGAAATTGATCTGTGTGAGTCAATGCAAGAGTTAAACGAAGAGGTAGATGAGCCCTATATTCTGAAATTTTCAAGGCCGTATATGCAAAATGACACTCATCGGTTGAAATCCAAAAAGTTCATAAAGTATCATTTAATTTTTGGCTCGCAACAATTTGTATCGCCCCAAGAGCATGATCATAAAGCAGAATCAAAACTTGGGGTCCAATTCATAAGTTCGAAGTGGAGGCATAAAGTGATTCACGCCGTGCCACGACGTTAAATCAAGCACTTGTTGGGAGGCAACCCAGCTTTACCGCTTTCTTTTATTTTTTTATTTTTTTAATTGTATTAATTTTGTAGTGTCGATTTTTGATTTCCTAGGAGAATGGAAAGCAAAGTTATTGGAAGGATGCAACAACAAACCAGATGGTTGGAACTAAGTGTGAGGTACCCGCACAAAGGACCAGGCCTGGGAGAAGTCTGAGTACCCCATGAGTTGTTATTACTTCGGCAGTTGGGCCTACCAGAGAGATTTTTGTACCCTCCTGTATTTATGGGTGTGCATTGGGGGCAATGCACAATTTTAAGTGTGGGGTAAGGAGATTGTATGGGTGACTTTCTATACTATTTTAGTTGTGTTAGTTTAATTAAATAATACTTTTTATTTTTTTAAATAGAAAATATTGGACTTTTTCCCGACGATGGATCTATTAGACAATTTTCTTGAGGGATTTAAGGCGAAAGGAAAAAGACAAAAATATTTTTTTTGTTAGGTAGTGTAGCAATTACCCCTTGGTTTTTCTTTGTGCCGCGGTTCTTTTCCAAGGGTTTTGTTTGAACCGGGTGTAGCTAGTTTTTTTAAGGAATACGAGCCATTGTGTTGTGTTATGAACTGAAGCAATATCTCTTGTATTTGTTATGCCTTGAGAATAGCGAGTACTTTGGTTGTGACACTTAGGCTCAATTTTTGACTCGTGTATAAGTACCTCAAAGGGTATAGTCTTATCTTGGCTTAACTGCTTTGACTAGAGTGTCTTGATGAGTCCAATCCTGAGTGAGTTATGTTCCATTTGTGTGTAAAGTTTTGTGTAATTCTGTGTGTTGCATTTTATGTCTACAACTTGCCCCGTGTGTTTTCAAAGCGAAATAGTAGTTTTGTTCAGTCTTGGAAGTGATATAGGCGTTTCTTTGTTGAGCCAGATATGTATATTTTACCCGCCTAATTGTTATGTATCGTAGTTAACCCCTTTGAGCCTGTAATCCTGTTTCTTTGGCAACCACATTACAAGCCTTAACCATTTGTTTGAATTAACCATCTATTTGAACCTTTTAACCTCTCATGAGCACTTGAATTATTATGAACTTTGTAAAAGTTAAAGTGTGGGGTGGTTGGTTTGGCTTTTGAGTGGAACTAATGAAATAAGGAGAAAGGTGCACTATTTTGAAAAAGTTAGAGCCACTTGAATAAATAAATAAAAGGAAACAAATAGTTGTATTGTTGTGGAAAAAAAATATTCCTTGATAAGTGGTGACTCTTGATGTAATTGTGCTTAAAGAAGTATGGGGTAATATAAATTGATGTGAAGGTGGAGTTTGGTTTGACATAAGTATGGGGTTTGAATGTTAAAGTATATGTGTTGAAGTACTTAGGGAGGTGTAGTCACTCTTATATCTAAATGTACCCTACCCGTCCCGCAACCTACATTACAACCAAATAAAGTCCTACTTGATCCTAGACTGAATGAGCTCGATTAGTAGAGTAGTACACTACGGGCAAGCCTATGGTGCATCTTTTGTGGCATATGAATGTTATTTCTGAGAGTGAGTGAATTCTTTCTATCTTGAGTTCCTAAGTGTTCTTAAATTTTATTGTATGGAACTACTCTCTTTTGTTGTGTGATGGCACTTTATTCATGAAGGAAAGGTAATGTTAGTTACCTCTATGTTAGAGTAAGTGAGTGAGTTGTGAATAATGTGTGGTACTTGTAAGTCAAATCTTGGGGTGAAGATGTTACGCTTTTGTGCTTAGTCTATTTTAAGTATTCTTGGTGTGATGTGTTAGGAGAATTGTTTAAAAAGGTCGTGTCTATATAAAGTGTAGTTTGATTAGCAATGGTTTAAGTGTGTGATGTTGATGATATGATATAATTACGTATTTTAGTCGCTTATTACACTCTAATTTACTGCACTTTAATTGAGTTTGAGCTTTAATCGCTAGTATTTTGCACTAATTGTGTGTTTTATGCCTTGTAGGAGTGATTCCGAGCTTTGTAGATGTTATGGAATGAATTCAGGTGATTTTTAGCTTTGAAGTCTGAGTAAAATCCCAAGGAATTAAGTCGGGATCGTGTTCGGGGATCAACAGATGATAGTTAAGAACGAACGAAGAATCGAGTAGGCATATTACACACTGTCTAGTAAAATGCACATAACGTTTTGCTCAGGACTCCATTTGGGCTATACAATATATGGTTGGAAATATAATTCAAATTCCTACAACTTTCATGTTTTATGTTTTTCCAAATTACAAATATAATAGGGTGAAAAGTGCTCGGTCGCGCACTGACCGCGCAAATGGGCAGAATACTGGCTAAAGTGCGCGGTCAATGTGCGGTCGCGCACGTCCTGTCCGGGAAAAGTGTTAATTTCACGTAGAAGAATGTATAATTGTTTGGTCCCGACCCTACTTGATATATACATGGAAAACGGTATTTTGAGGACTTTTGACACACTTTAGACCTAAGGAGGCAAGAACACAATAGGAGCAAGGCGGGGAATTCTTCTACGAGTTTTTCACTTCCTTCTTCCTATTTCTATTATTGGTTATGAATTCTAGTATTGTAGTTATGAATACTATTATGAATAGCTAATTTTTTATCTAGGATTTTGATGGAACCTCTTAGAGGATGAATTTTTGTTATGTTTTAATATAATTTAACCTTTAAATTTGTCTATTTGTTCAACTACGTGCTTATTTCAGTTGATTGAATGGACATCAATTGAATGTACCTATTTATTATGTGTTTCTTGATAAAGGATACATATTTAGGTGGTTGTTGAACAACGTCACTCCTAACGTATGTGAGAAATCAATACAACGAGTTTAAAGATAGGCTTAGAAATAACTAAGCCTTGACGTGATCATAATGAGCGGTTAGATAAAGCCAATTAGCGTAGTTTGAGAGAATATGTCTAGTAAATTGTTGTAGTTGCTCGAGAGAGAATTACGGCACCTAAAGTGCTCACGATCAGTAGAGAATACATAAGCGAAAGTTTAGGGAACATAGCGGGAAGGATTCCAACATTTGGGAAAATCATAACTCTAGACCTCCTAAATTTAATCTCCAACCCTTAGTATCTTTAGTTTTAATTTACTGCTTTAGTTTCTTAGTTAATTAGTTAGATATAAGAATCTTAATCTTTATAACTTAGAAATTTATTCGAGCTTGTCTTCTTAGCGATATTGAACAATTATGGCGAAACCTTAGTTCTCTGTGGGATTCGACTTCGGACTTATAGACCGGATTATATTTGCAGCAATCTCTTATCCTTTTTAGGACTAGAGTTGGGCGTGATCGTTGGTCGTCGAGCATGTGTCCTTCTTCTTACGGATACCAGCACTGGTCCCCGTTAAGGCCTAAAAAATAGAACAAACAAATCGTTGAAGGCACCTATTGGTTCAGTCTGGTCAGCATCATATGTGTCGTCATCTTTCGCATCATCAAAAGTTTGAAAGGTGTTCATCTATGCATGTGGTCATTCATTGTTTCAATGTGGCCCGCCGCAATGACGACAACCTGAAGGGGGTTTCCTCCCTCGATCGTTGTTGCTAGATGCATCACTATTGCTCCCTAAGGAATAAGCCTTAGATTTGGTATCACTCCGATCCCCTCTTCTTCTAGGGCCACCATTGCTAGGCTGGCCCCCTTTATATCCCCCTCGGATAGGCGGTTGAGGCCTATCCTTCCGAATTTCCAGTTGATAGTCCCCAAGGCATTTCGCTGCTTGGATCGCCTTGGGTAAAGTGTCTACCCTTTGTCTTTGTAGTTTCATATGGGCATAAGGTTTCAAACCTTCGAGGAATGTGTAGAGTTTGTCTTTGTCCCCCATATCCCATATGTTCAGCATGAGCGCGGAGAATTCCCGCCCATAGTCCCATACTGACTTGGTATGGCGGAGCTCCTGTAACTTTCTCGGCGTATTGTACTCAATATTTTCGGGGAAGAACTGTAGGGTTATGGTTGCCTTCCGTTCAGCCCATGTCTCGAGAGTATCTTCACCTGCCTTAATGGCTACGTATTTCATCTGCCACCATAGTTTAGCATCAACCTGAAGATACATGGCAGCAGTTGCTACCTTTTTCGCTTCTTCTAACTCCCCCACAACATCGAAGTATTGTTCGATGTCGAAGATGAAGTTCTCCACTTCTGTGGCATTCCTAGCTCCATTAAATGGTTTTGGTTCAAGAATCTTAAGCTTTTGTGGCACAGGGGCGAGGTTCACAGCACCCCCGATCTGGTTTCCGCCTCCTCAAAATAGGCTTTGTAGTGCGACATTGACAACATAGAGCTAACATGTCAAGTTGTTTATAGTTTGCTGCATGGCAGTCACCATGTCTGCCTCTTTTGCCCTGTAGGCTAAATCCTCGGCACACTCTTGTAGAGGCCCTCAAATTTACCAAAATTTTGACTGCCTCTGTGGCTGCTGTTTGCCGATCTCCCTCAGAGTCGCGACTGATGTTCGCAATGTCGCCTTTGGCCTGCCGCATCCAGCGATCAAGGTCGTCTAACCTTTGCACAAGGTTAGTTCTTAGATCAGGCACCGTATCCACAATGGGTCGTAATACATCAACCGTCTCTTCGAGTGCCGCAATACGGTCCCCGTGATTCACCATGGTCAGAAATGGTGGTAATGGCAATGTTTACCCTCGTACGATGTCGAGCCTAGGCTCTGATACCAACTATTATGCAGCGTCTTCTTGAGATTCCTTGGAAGGGCGACGTAAGGCTTAGAAACTGATGTCCGTGTAGTTACTATCCGCCAACTGAGGTTCCCTCCGTACGCTAGACGAGATTGTCAGTCCCGTACGGGAAAATCAATGTCTAGAGCAATTGAGAGAATAGAAAAGAGAATTGAGAATGGAAGAAAGCTTGATTGCATTAATGAAAGCTATTACAGAAAAGCAATACGGTGTCGAGGGGGAGAGATACCAGTATAGAGAATTATTTGCTTGCTAGAAAGTTTGATTGCTTGATCTCCCTAATAGTGCTTAAAAAATAAACAAAAGTTACATGACTTGACCTAACTAAGCTAGAGAGACAAAATGGAAATACATGAAATAAAACTACTCTATATTTACAAAAGGACTTAGACTCCTACAAAGTACAAGCCGATCCGTTGGCAGCCACCTTGTATTCAGCATCAAAGTCTGCATGTGCGGCGATGTTGGCATCTTCCTGCTGCTGGGTGGCCTTTATTATAATTATAGAAACTATATGGTAATTGAAAGACTACAAAACAAAGTATGAACGTTGAGGAAGTTGCAAAGGAATTTTCGAGTTGGCGAGGGCTATCGATGTGGCGACATAGGCTCAGGAGCGCTTGTCACTTGGCGCAGTCAAGACCACAGAGCCAACCACGACGCTAGGAAATTTGAGGCTTGACAGGACGCCATGGGACGCGTCCAAGGGGTCACGGGCATGGATGAAAAGCCACCCATGACATTACTTATTATATGATGAATCATGAGATTCGTTGTGTATCAAATCTAGTTCGATGATATTTGTGAGTCCAATATTGATGTTGAGAATAATGATAATGTAAAAGAATTAAAGTTACTTAAGCATGGTCCTAACCTTCATCACATATTTTTTTTAGTTGTCATAATTTTTGCGATGAGCCTTTTGGTAATGCAACCATGAAATATTATCATTAACAAAATTTTAAAGTGTGGAAAAAAATGATCCATCCAAGCTTAGTCAAAAGGAAATGTGAGTTAAGTAGGACGAGTTTATATGCTTAATCTTTATTCTTTATTTTACTTCATGAGTTCTACTAAGAAGACAAGTTTAGATGAGCTATATAGTATGTCTTGTGGTGCATATTCATTGACAAATAGTAATACTTTTTGTGAAATTCATTCTAATTGCATTGAGATTTTATTAGTTGAGTATTAATGTTATTTGCTTGGGATAGACATCTTCATTTTAGCATGTAATTACAAGGGGTAACATTTCTTTTGTATTTTCATATGTGATAAGGAAGTCAAGAAATCTTTGTTATTGATTTGTATTGTTGTAAAATAAATAAAACAGTAAACTTTCTGAAAATATATAAACAGAAAATTAGTAGAACTAGAACGTCAAAATAAATTCTGAAAAACAGTATAGGAATAAACCGAGTCCACTGAATACACAGTGTGTCCTTAAGAAAATTATTCCCCTCAAGTACCCGAGGTTTTGGAATATATCTGTCACGATCCAAATTTCCAACCTTAAGGATCGTGATGGCGCCTAACACCACAATTGCTAGGCAAGCGAATGTTAGAGTTCACTCAACTATTTCCGTTAATTAATCATTTAAACATGATAGAACCATTTTAAAAATTAAACTTGATCTAATGGATTTCAATAAATAATTCCAAATATAAATAAATAAACAATAAATTAAAACAAACCACGAGCTAATTATATAAATAAATCTAGCCCCAGAGTCTGGTGTCACAACTCACGAACTACTAAAGAATACTACAAATACTAGTCTGAAAGAAATAATGTAACTGTTCTGAATATAAGAAAACAACGTTTTATGAAAATAGGAGAAGACTCTCGGGATCTGCGAGCGCCAGCAGATATACCTCGTGTCTCCGAATGAATAGGTGGCTTCTTTAGAAATCTCTACTGCTGGCTAGTACCTGGATCTGCACAAAAGAGTGCAGAGTGTAGTATCAGTACAACTGACCCCATGTACTGAGTAAGTGCCGAGCCTAACCTCGACGAAGTAGTGACGAGGCTACGACGGGGCATTAACAACATATAACATGTGACAATAATATATGAAGCAAGAAGGAAATCTAAACAAATAAAGAAAACACTGCAACAATAATAAAATAACTAAACCGCCTTTTCCAGGTCTCAGCCATAACCAATTCTCAAATAACTTCCAAGTTTTCAAACTTTAACTTTAAATAAAAGTAGTGCCAAAAATATGAAGAATAGTAAAATAAACATTTAAGCTTTTCAAATCTTTATTTTCTTTGAAATCCAGTAAAAATGTAAATGTCCTCCTTATTGCTCCTTGTTGCGGCGTGCAACCCGCTCCCACCTATCCACCCTTATTGCTCATCCCTAAATATATCACCATTATTACTCCTGTTGCGGCGTGCAACCTGATCCCACATGTCCACCCTTATAACTCCTTGTTGCGGCGTGCAACCCGCTCCCACCAGACATATCATATCAATTTATTCATAAATTTCACAATTCAGGCCAAGCCTTTCACAATACTTTATTTCCACAATTTCAAACAGAAAACCGTATAGCTCGTAAGCTTTAACCAATATCATTTCACAATAAAACCCACCAGAATATATGTAAATACCGTAACGCTGTCAACCCAGCTTAGTATTTATGTACCATGATAGAATCAAGAGAACATCCAACACTTTTAACACACTAGCAATAACAATTGGCAATAATCAATTGAAAACCAAATAGCCACGTAAACCTCAACAATCATAAAATAGTTAAACTGCATTTCTCAAAACTTCCTCAATATTAACAAAAATGAAACCAACAAGAACATATATATATATATACCTCGTAAAAATATTGCCAAACTACTCAACTGTTTTGTACCGCAAGGGAACCAAATAAACAACCCATACTCTTTCCAAAATAACTACAGCAATATTTAACAACAAAATAACAAGGACAAATAGTCATAGAAACAATAATGAACATAGAACAATTAAGACAAGAATCAATTAAGTTGGAAACGGGAAAAGGCATCATGTTTAACAGGCAATTTGGTGGTGCATAGATACTCGTCACCTCACATATACACCACACACATGCATTTCACATAGCAAACACGTGGGGATTCCTATTCCCTCAAGTCAAAGTTAGACCAAACACTTACGTAGGCCACTCACTGCTCAATTATTGCTTTTCCTCTAGAATCTTGCTCTAACTTGCTCGAATCTCATCATAATTATATCAATATCATCAATTAGTGCTAAAGGAACTAACTTAATTGAAAACATGATTTTTCCTAAGTTTTCTAAAAAAAGTGAAAACCCGACCTCGAGCCCGCTTGGTCTAAACTCGGGGTTCAGACCAAATTACGTTTATTCATTCACCCACGAACCCAAATATACAATTAGTTTTGAAATCCGACCTCAATTCGATATAAAAATTTGATTTTTTACATAATTCCCTAATTCTACCCAAATCCTCAATTTTTACCATGAAAATTCCTAGTTTTTGATTAAAAAGCGATGAAAAAAAAAGGAATTGAAAGAGTAAAGTTTAGAATTGATTATCTATGACTTGGGGATGATAATTGGTGAAAACATTTGCTCATAGGGCTTTAAAGTTCGAAAATTTGGAGAAGATAGGGTTATGCCCGTTTTTAAAAGACTTTTATACTGCTGGGCCACATACCTATGAGTTCGCGTAGGGCCCTGGTCCAATGGCCAACGCGAACGCATGAACAAGGCCGCGTTCGCGGAGCTTAAGCTCCCAGACCTTCGCGTTCGCGGTGAGGTCTTTGCGTTTGTGTAATGACCCAAAGGGTCATCTTATTAATTAAGACTCCATTCCAGGCTCCCAGGCCTTCAAAAGACTAATGTTAATTTTTTCAATTTACGTGCGCAATCCGGGCGTGAAACTGGAAAGCTTTTATGTGAAAATACGAGAAATAGAAATTTCTAGAGTTAAAATTTAATTTTAGTTGACTTTGGGCAACATTTTGAGTAAATGGACCCGGATCTATGTTTCGACGATCCCGGGAGGTCCGCATTAAAATATGGGACTTGGGCGTATGCCCGGAATTGAATTCTGAGGTCCCTAGCCTTAGAAAAATAATTTTCGATGAAAATTTGTTGTGGTAGTTAATTCAAGAAATAATGTAAAGACCCGTAAAATTTCTGGCTTAAAATAATGCCCGAACGAGTCCCCGAGTTGTTATATCTGTGGAAATTCTTAAAACGGACCTTGATTGTGTAAAAGTACCCCGGGATTTGAAAAAAAAACTTAATTATTCCAGAAATTTGGGTGTTATGCGACGCACTATGCGATCGCATAACGTGTATGCGGAACGCATAGTGGTCGCATACACGGGCAGATCACTGCCCAACTGAAGGACAACTATGCGGTCCAATCTGCGACCGCATTTCGGTTCTGCGGACTGCAGATCTGTCACAGTATTGCCTCTGAGTTTTGGGGAGGGGTGTTATGCAACGCACAATGCGATCGCATAACATGTATACGGACCGCATAGCGGTCGCATACACGGGCAGAATGTTTTCAAATTTTGTCCCACCTGGGGGCCATTCTGCGGTCCAATCTGCGGACCGCATGTCAGGAATGCGATTGCATTCCTGACCGCATATTCGACACGGTCTTTTAATTTTCTAAATTTTTATACCCGACCTCAGTTTCATTTAACCCCTACCCCCTTTCATTTTCACTGTTTTCTAATCAAAATAGAGAGAAGTGAGAGTGGGTTCTAGAGAGAGAAGCCCTCATATTCCCCAAATTGGTCCTCCATCTCTACTCAGGCCTGGAAGTTTATCGAGTAGTCGTCATCTTCTTCATCATAAGAGGTAAGTCTTCACCCTATTTCCCCAAATTCTCAGAATTTAGCTAAGAATAAAACACACATAGGTTGGTTCTTGAGGATGAAAAGTTGAGACCTTGCATGCATGTGAATAATCTTCCATAACCTAGTAAAGGGAAGCAAGTAGAGTAATCTTTCACTAAAAAGGGTTTAGTTAATCTAAGGGATCACATAGTGTTTGATAAAATGCTCAAATGAATTCGAGACTCCTAATTCTAAGGTAAATGTGTCGCATTGTGAACTAGATTGATGGTGCTAGACGGTTCGGTGAATTGCGATAGAAATTAAAAAGGGAAACTCGACTCCAGGTATGTATGGCTAACTTTAATCCTTGTAAAATCCCGCTTGTTGAGGTAAGCATATGGTGTGTGTACTTATATGGAAATATGTGAATTGATTGTCTAGTTGATTACTACCACGTTGTGTTAAATGAGATTTTGAATTGTGACTTGGCATGCCCACTTTATTATGTGCAAAGATGGTAATTGCTTAAATTTATTGATATAAAGCATTGTAAATAAGTTGAACGGTTATGGCAACACCTTGTGCATAAATTGCTGCTTGATGAAAGTTTGGGTGATTTGAGCCCAAGTAAACGAATTGATAAATGTGAATTTGTGATCCTTGAAAGGAAGTCCCATGTGATGAAATTGTTTGGTGTTGTTGTTGTGAAATATGAATTGTCAGGCGGGGTCGGGTTGCGCGCCGCAACACGAAGTAATAAGGTGTGGGTTGTGGTGATAAGGGTGGCCGAGGTAATAAGGGTGGCCGAGGTAATAAGGGTGGAAAAGTGATCGTTATCACTATTGATATGAAAATTATAAAACTCGTGAATATGGTGGTGTTGGAAAGGGAAAAAGGAGAGATTGTAACATTGTTGATTTTGATTGTCACTTTCCGTGTGTTTTGATTGTTGGTCCTATTGCTGTCCTTTTTCTTATCTGTATATTGGTTGATTGTACTTGGGATAAAGTTTGTTCATACATACTAGTACTATTCCACAGTACTAACGTCCCTTTTGCCGGGGGCGCTACATCTTTTATATGGATGTAGGTGGTTCCATAGTAGGTAGCTCAGCCCGCCGTTAGTGGTACCTCCTCTTCATCTCTGCAGCAGTTGTGGTGAGCCCTCTTCTCCTCGGGGCCGTGTGTGGATCATACCACCTTCTTTTGGTTATGCTGTAAAGGTATAGTCGGGGCCTTGTTACCGGCAAGTTATGTAAAATCCCTAGTATTCGTAGAGGCTCCGTAGACATGATGTGGGTGTATATATGTATTTTTGGGTAGTAACAGTACGTACTCAGAATCGTGGGTCATGTTGGAAAGTTATGAATGTATTATGTATGTTTGGATATCAATCGCTGAAATGCTAAAAGAGGAAAAAAATGGAGATATGTCGTAAAATGTACTTTGAAACTAAAATCGTCTAACTCACATGAAATAATGCATGTTATGAACGCGGGGTAATATGTTGGGTAGGAAAGGCAATCCAGGTCCGCTTGACTGGGTTCACGCCGGTCTAGTCCCTCGATTTTGGGGCGTGACAAACTTGGTATCATAGCCTAAGGTTTTTAAAAGAGTCCCAGGACGTTTCGGAGGCGTGTCTAGAAGAGCCCTTCTTATCGGTGTGTTGTTGACCACATCTATAATTAGGGGGCTACATGGACATTTAGGAAATTACCCTTTCATTGTTATTCTATATCGTGCGGTGAAAAGGAAAGTGAAAATATCCTTGTCTAACTCGTGCCTTGTTCCGAAATTTTCAGTAATGGCACCAAGGAAGAGAGCTCGACTTGGCCTTGAGTCCAATGCCACCCCAAGTGTGGCTGTGAATCATGTACTTGATAGTGCGGGTGACAGTGACTCCCCAGCCTTGAATTTGCCGGACCCTTCTATTCTGGATCAAAGCATTCCTGTTCATGTGGCGGCGGAGGGTGCTGCAATCCCTCCCACTGATATTCCTGATCCCTCGACAGTTCCAGCTTCCTGTCCCGAGACTTCCGATGGGGACCTCAGAGGAGCTATTCGTATGTTGACTCAGTTGGTGGACGCTCAGGCCCAAAGATCTCATGTTGCCCCTGCGTCCTCTAGTAGGCAGGGAGATTCCTCCGGTTCCAGAGTCAACCAGTTCCTGCGGTTGGCCCCTCCAGAGTTCTCAAGTACTAATCCAGAGGCCGATCCACGGGATTTTCTTGATGAGATGTACAAGACTCTTCGGGTGATGAAGGCTACAAAGACAGAGGGGGTTGAGTTAGATTCTTACAGACTGAGGGGAGCAGCATATTCATGGTTCGAGATGTGGGAGGGTTCCCGTGGGGAGGGAAGTCCTCCGGCGAGGTGGGATGAGTTCATCGATGCTTTCATGGATCACTTCTTGCCTGCCGAGACTATGGCAGCCCGTGCTACAGAGTTTGAGGTCATCAGACAGGGCACCATGAGTGTGTGGGAGTACCACATGGAGTTCGTGCGGTTGTCTAATTAAGCTCCTCACTTGGTGTCGACTATGGATGCCAGGGTTCGATGTTTTGTTCATGGCCTTAGTCCCTTGGTTGTGAATGAAGCTGCTACAGCTGCCTTGCACTCAGACATGAATTATGGGAAGATCGTGGGATTCTCCCAGGCTACAGAGGCTAGGAAGTTGAAGATACGGGCAGAGAGGGAGAGTAGTAGCAAGGCCCGGTCAGCGGGCCACTCGGGGAGCTCAGTTGCATGGGGGAGACCAGTTCAGGGGAGAGGGCCCTCAGGGCCATCCCAATCATATGCACAGTCCTCAGCCAGTGCACCACCATCAGTGCACCGTTACCAACAGAGCAGTCACTGGGGACCAGGATCAGACAGTAGAAGACCCCATCAGTCAGGTCGTCCAGGAGAGAGGTTCCAGCAGCAGGGAAGGGCTCCGTGCCCTAAGTGTGGGAGGTTCCATACCGAGTCTTGTTATTTGGATAGCCCAGTATGCTACGGGTGTGGGGTGAGAGGTCATATTCAGCGGGATTGCCGTGCGCCCAGTCAGGGCATGGGTAGGGGTTTTGCTCAGTCATCCGGTTCTTCAGTTGCCACATCTTTAGGGCGTCCTCCAGCCCCAGCGGGGCGTGGTGCAATTAGGGGTGGAGTTCGAGGTAAAGGTGGACCCAGCCGGTTCTATGCTTTGAGTGGTCGCCAGAACGCGGAGGCTTCTCCAGATGTTGTTACAGGTATTCTTAATGTTCAAGCACTTGATTGTTATGATCTTATTGATCCGGGGTCCTCCTTGTCTTATGTTACCCCGTATATTGCCTCAAGTTTTGAGATAGAACCCGAACGGCTTCATGAGTCGTTCTCTGTATCGACTCCGATTGGAGATTCTATTACAGCAGTGAGAGTCTATAAGAATTGCGTTGTCACGGTATGTGGTCGCGTTACCACGGTCGATCTTATTGAGCTTGGGATGGTAGAATTTGATATTATTATGGGAATGGACTGGCTTTATTCGTGCTTTGCTAAGCTCGACTGCCGAACGAGAGTCATGAGACTCGAGTTTCCTAATGAGCCGGTTATTGAGTGGAAGGGGAATGGTGTGGTGCCGAAAGGTAGGTTTATCTCCTGCCTTAAGGCCTCGAAGATGATTAAGAAGGGGTGTATCTATCATTTGGTCCGGGTCGCGAATACCACTTCAGAAGTGTCGGCCCCCGAGTCCATTCCAGTTGTGAATGAGTTTCTTGAAGTATTTTCGGATGAGCTTCCAGGGATTTCGCCAGATAGAGAGATCGATCTTGGGATTGATGTACTACCAGATACACAGCCAATATCTATTCCACCATACAGAATGGCGCCAGCAGAGTTAAGGGAGTTAAAGGAGCAGTTGAAGGATTTATTAGATAAGGGGTTCATTCGGCCGAGTGTGTCGCCGTGGGGTGCTCTGGTTCTTTTTGTTAGAAAGAAGGATGGGTCGCTTCGGATGTGTATTGATTATTGGCAGCTCAACAAATTCACTATCAAAAACAAGTTTCCATTGCCTCGAATAGATGATTTGTTTGATCAATTGCAGGGTGCGAGGTTCTTCTCCAAAATTGATTTACGGTCTGGGTATCATCAGTTGAAGATCAGAGAGCAGGATATTCCTAAGACCGCCTTCAGGACTCGTTATGGTCATTTTGAATTTTTGGTAATGTCCTTTAGGCTGACCAATGCTCCGGCAGCTTTCATGGATCTTATGAATAAGGTTTTCAAGTCATTTCTAGCCTCCTTCGTGATTGTTTTTATTGATGACATCCTTGTCTACTCGTGGAGTCGGGAGGATCATGCTAATCACCTCAAAGCAGTTCTGCAGATTCTTCATCATCACCAGTTGTACGCTAAATTTTTGAAATGTGAGTTTTGGCTAAAATCAGTCGCATTTTTGGGTCATGTTGTGTCCAGGGAAGGGATTCAGGTTGATCCCCAGAAGATCGCAGCAGTGAAGGATTGGCCTAGACCAACGACCCCGACAGAGATTCGCAGTTTCTTGGGTCTAGCTGGGTATTATCGGAGGTTTGTGGAGGGATTCTCTACCCTCGCCTCCCCATTGACTAAATTGACGCAGAAAGCAGTGAAGTTCCAGTGGTCCGACGCTTGTGAGAAAAGTTTTCAGGAATTGAAGTCGAGATTGACTTCGGCACCGGTATTGACCTTGCCAGAAGGTATAGAGGGATTTGTGGTTTATTGCGATGCTTCAAGGGTTGGTTTGGGGTGTGTGTTGATGCAACATGGGAAGGTCATATCGTATGCTTCAAGGCAACTCAAGAATCACGAGAAGAATTATCCAACGCATGATTTGGAGCTTGCGGCTGTGGTGTTTGCATAAAAAAATTGGCGGCATTATCTTTATGGAGTCCACGTGGATGTGTTCTCAGACCACAAGAGACTTCAATATTTATTCAAGCAGAAGGAACTGAATCTAAGGCAGCAGAGGTGGTTAGAATTGCTTAAGGACTATGATATGAACATCTTGTACCATCCAGGAAAGGCGAATGTGGTGGACGACGCTCTCAGTCGGAAGTCTATGGGTAGTTTGGCTCATTTGGAAGCGAATTAGAGGCCCTTGGATCGGGAGGTTTACCAATTGGCCAATTTGGGGGTTTGTCTTTCGACCTCAGGCAAAGGGGAGGTCATGGTGCATAATGGGGCATAATCGTCACTTGTAGCGGAATTCAAAGAAAAGCAGTTTATCGAATCAGCATTGGCACAGCTGAAGGAGGCAGTTCTGAATAACAAGATTTCGGCATTTTCACTCGGCAGCAATGATGGGGTGTTGCGATGTCAAGGTAGGATATGTGTCCCAGATGTAGATAATCTCCGGGAGAGGGTAATGGCGGAGGCTCATAGCTCCAGGTATTCTGTGCACCCAGGTTCTACGAAAATGTATCATGATCTCCGGGAAATTTATTGGTGGAGCGGTATGAAGAGGGATGTGGCGGATCTTGTATCCACATGTTCAAATTGTCAACAGGTGAAGGTCGAGCATCAGAGGCCCGATGGGTTAACCCAGCTTGTGGAAATACCAATGTGGAAGTGGGAAATGATTAATATGGATTTCGTGGTAGGGTTACCTCGCACTCAGCGCAAGTTCGACTCGATTTGGGTGATAGTGGATCGACTCACGAAATCAGCTCACTTTTTGCCAGTTAAGTCCACCGATACAGCGGAACAATATGCTCAATTGTACATCAAGGAGATAGTTAGACTTCATGGCACTCCAGTTTCTATTATCTCATATCGAGGGGCCCAGTTCACAGCTAATTTTTGGCAGAAATTTCAGCAAGGTTTGGGTACTCAGGTAAATCTCAGCACGGCTTTCCATCCACAGACTGACGGTCAGGTAGAGCAGACTATTCAGACGCTCGAAGACATGCTACGGGCTTGTGTTTTAGACTTCAAGGTAATTGGGATGATCATTTGCCGCTTGTTGAGTTTGCTTATAATAACAGCTTCCATGCTAGTATCTGAATGGCCCTGTTTGAGGCATTGTACGGAAGGAGGTGTAGATCTCCAATCGGATGGTTCGAGGTTGGCGAAGCAGAATTGTTAGGACCAGATCTTGTGCACCAAGCTATGGAGAAAGTTAGAGTCATTCAGGAAAGGATGAAAACTGCTCAGAGTCGCCAGAAATCTTACGCTGATGTTCGCCGGAGAGAATTAGAATTCCAAGTAGATGATTGGGTGTTCTTAAAGGTGTCTCCCATGAAGGGAGTGATGCGGTTTGGGAAGAAAGGGAAGTTGAGCCCTAGGTACGTCGGGCCATATCGGATCGCTCAAAGGATAGGACGAGTGGCTTATAGGCTAGAATTGCCCCATGAAATGTCATTTGTGCACCCAGTGTTCCATGTGTCTATGTTGAAGAAAGTGGTTGGAGATCCATCTGCCATCGTGCCAGTTAGGACTATTGAGGTTAATGAAGAGCTATCATACGAAGAGGCTCCGGTTGCTATTCTTGATAGGCAAGTCCGTAAATTGAGAAACAAAGATATTGCTTCTGTTAAAGTGTTGTGGCAAAGTCAACAAGTCGAGGAAGCCACGTGGGAAACAGAGAAAGAAATGAAAGAAAAATATCCCCATCAGTTTGAGCAAGTGTAGTAGTGATCGTGCGAATTATGGTTCCAAGGCAATTTGATGTTGTTCTCAGATTCGTGCAAAGGCACCCCATTTTTCTTTCTTCTCCTAATTGCCTTATTGTTTTAACTTTCCAATGCGTGCTAAAACTGTATACAATGTTGTTAAAAGGGTGGTGTGCAACCTTTAAAGCAAATAAAAGTTTTGTGAAACAAATGTGCTAAGTAAGTGATTAATGGTAGTGTAGATTGGTAATGGTTAAAAGAATTGTCTATGATCTATTGAGGTGATTGAGTTGTATGGGGCGCACTGAAATGGCCCAAAGTTATGTGCAAATTATGTGTCGCTAATTAAATCTTATGCCAATTTGTGATGTAAAGAGGATGAACTATATGTATTTGTCAAGGTAATTGGATATGTGCAAGTATTGAGGTAATGAATTGTATACCAGTTGTAGGAATAACAGAAATTGTGTAATGATGCTTGGAAATGTGTTTCGGGGGCGCTCTGACAGGTGGATAGGTCTAAATACAAAGGAGACTCTAGCGAAATCTTCTGAAAATATTGGAGTTAGTGTAAATATGGAAGTTTGCATATCGTGTTTTCAAAACCAAACGATTCCTTTAAAATCCTCATTCGAGGACGAATGATCTTAAGGGGGGGAGAATGTAAAGACCCGTAAAATTTCTGGCTTAAAATAATGCCCGAACGAGTCCCCTGGTTGTTATATCTGTGGAAATTCTTAAAACGGACCTTGATTGTGTAAAAGTACCCCGGGATTTGAAAAAAAAACTTATTTTTTCCTGAAATTTGGGTGTTATGCGACGCACTATGCGATCGCATAACGTGTATGCAGACCGCATAGTGGTCGCATACACGGGCAGATCACTGCCCAATTGAAGGACAACTATGCGGTCCAATCTGCGACCGCATTTCGGTTCTGCGGACTGCAGATCTGTCGCAGTATTGCCTCTGAGTTTTGGGGAGGGGTGTTATGCAACGCACAATGCGATCGCATAACGTGTATACGGACCGCATAGTGGTCGCATACACGTGCAGAATGTTTTCAAATTTTGTCCCACCTGGGGGCCATTCTGCGGTCCAATCTGCGGACCGCATGTCAGGAATGCGATCGCATTCCTGACCGCATATTCGACACAGTCTTTTAATTTTCTAAATTTTTATACCGGACCCCAGTTTCATTTAACCCCTACCCTTTTTCATTTTAACTGGTTTCTAATCAAAATAGAGAGAAGTGAGAGTGGGTTCTAGAGAAAGAAGCCCTCATCTTCCCCAAATTGGTCCTCCATCTCTACTCAGGCCTGGAAGTTTATCGAGTAGTCGTCATCTTCTTCATCATAAGAGGTAAGTCTTCACCCTATTTCCCCAAATTCTCAGAATTTAGCTAAGAATAAAACACACATAGGTTGGTTCTTGAGGATGAAAAGTTGAGACCTTGCATGCATGTGAATAATCTTCCATAACCTAGTAAAGGGAAGCAAGTAGAGTAATCTTTCACTAAAAAGGGTTTAGTTAATCTAAGGGGTCACATAGTGTTTGATAAAATGCTCAAATGTATTCGAGACTCCTAATTCTAAGGTAAATGTGTCGCATTGTGAACTAGATTGATGGTGCTAGACGGTTCGGTGAATTGCGATAGAAATTAAAAAGGGAAACTCGACTCCAGGTATGTATGGCTAACTTTAATCCTTGTAAAATCCCGCTTGTTGAGGTAAGCATATGGTGTGTGTACTTATATGGAAATATGTGAATTGATTGTCTAGTTGATTACTACCCCGCTGTGTTAAATTAGATTTTGAATTGTGACTTGGCATGCCCACTTTATTATGTGCAAAGATGGTAATTGTTTAAAGTTATTGATATGAAGCATTGTAAATAAGTTGAACGGTTATGGCAACACCTTTTGCATAAATTGCTGCTTGATGAAAGTTTGGGGTGCTTTGAGCCCAAGTAAACGAATTGATAAATGTGAATTTGTGATCCTTGAAAGGAAGGCCCATGTGATGAAATTGTTTGGTGTTGTTGTTGTGAAATATGAATTGTCAGGCGGGGTCGGGTTGCGCGCCGCAACACGAAGTAATAAGGTGTGGGTTGTGGTGATAAGGGTGGCCGAGGTAATAAGGGTGGCCGAGGTAATAAGGGTGGAAAAGTGATCGTTATCACTAATGATATGAAAATTATGAAACTCGTGAATATGGTGGTGTTGGAAAGGGAAAAAGGTTAGTGTCACGACCCAAAACCGGTCCAGATCGTGATGGCGCCTAACTGTGGCGTTAGGCAAGCCAACGACAACAATAACAATGAAAGTGCAGAATACAATAACGACACGG
>ML254869.1:0-12086 GCA_005239495.1 Nicotiana undulata | reverse complement strand
TCATCTAATATAAAAGGAGCAAGATTAGGTATTGTCCTAATATCACCCACGGGTGAAAAGATAAGACAAGAAATCAAATGCTATCTAATAACTAACAATGAAGCAGAATACGAGGCTGTTATTGCAGGTTTAGAATTGGCACGAGAGTTGTCAATCGAACAAATCAAAATCAACAGCGATTCCCAACTGGTGGTAAATCAAATACAGGGGACTTACATCGCTCGAGAAACTCGAATGCAACAGTACTTAGAGAAGGCGCAAGAACTTGTGAGGCAGTTCATGTGGGAAATAACACAGATACCTAGAGAAGAAAATGCTGAAGCAGATGCATTAGCCAACCTCGCAGCAGTTATGGACGTAACCAATAAAGACAACATTATCGTCGTACATCTTTTCCATTCAGCAGTAAATCACAGCAAGAATGAGGTATCTTTCAATAATCTAACTTGGGATTGGAGAAACGAAATTATTAACTTTTTGCAGAATGGTATCGTACCTGAAGACAAAAAGGCAGCTCAAGCGCTCCGCCGCAAAGCAGCAAGATACTGTTTAGTTCACAGTACCTTGTATCGCAAAACGTTTGGAGGACCCCTAGCTAAGTGCCTCGGACCCAACCAGACGGAATACGTGATAAAAGAAATCCATGAGGGCTACTGTGGAAATCATGCAGGTGCTAGATCTTTGGTAAAAACCTTAATCAGAGCAGGATATTATTGGCCGAAAATGGAAGAAGACGCGGAAAATTTCATATCAAAATGTGATAAATGTCAGCGGTTCGCTAATAAAACGCATCAGCCAGCCGAACTGTTACATTCTATTATGTCACCATGGCCCTTCATGAAATGGGGAATGGACATAGTAGGACCTCTTACCCAAGCTAAAGGTCAGGTACGGTTTCTACTTGTACTTACTGATTATTTCACAAAATGGGTAGAAGCGGAGGCATTCAAACAGGTGCGGGAAAATGAGGTTAAGTGTTTCTTATGGAGAAACATAATATGCCGGTTTGGAATTCCAAAGGAGATCGTGTGTGACAATGGCCCACAATTTATAGGCTCTCAAATCACAGAATTCTTCGACAGCTGGAAAATCAAACGGATTACATCAACACCATATCATCCCGTAGCTAATGGACAAGCAGAATCCACGAACAAAATCATCATCAATAATATAAAGAAACGGTTAGACAGAGCCAAAGGCAATTGGCCCGACGAATTACCAGCGGTACTATGGGCATACAAGACTACATCAAAAACAGCTACGGGAGAAAGTCCTTTCGCACTTGTTTATGGCTCTGAAGCGTTAACACCTGTGGAAATTGGCGAACCAAGTCTTAGAGTAACGACAGATAAGGAACAAACGAATGATGTCGAACTACAAACTAATCTAGACCTACTCGAATCACGAAGAGATGCGACCTTAATACGGATGGCAGCTCAAAAACAAATTATAGAACGATACTACAATCGCAAAGCTCACCTCAGGTATTTTAAAATTGGAGACTTTGTACTCAAAAAAGTCTTCCAATCAACAAAGGAAGCAGGAACTGGTAAACTAAATCCTAATTGGGAAGGCCCCTATAAGATCCGAGGAATAGCAGGAAAAGGCGCGTACGAATTGGAAGCCATGGACGGCAGGATTTTACCAACAAGTTGGAATGCCATCCACCTGAAGAAATATATTTCTAAACAAAAGAAGTACCCACGTTCAGGTATCACATGTTAAATTTTATCTTCGAATATTTAAAATTTTACTAACGTTTTTAGATGATAGGCAAAAAGCTAACCCATCACCAAATGATGACATTAGACCTGCAAAGACACGCGGAAAAAAACAGAATTCCCGGTCTAGGGTTACACTTTCTGATGGATATTTTAAAGGGTTAAGCAGTCATCATCTAAAAAGATATATACCTTTGAGTCCGGAATGTTTCCCTTTTTCAGGGAACGGACCAAAAGAAAGGAATAATCAAGTGCTCGAGATCTCATTCTTCAATACTCAAACACTTGCCAAGAAGAAGCAAAGACTACCAAAAGTCAGAATGCTCGAGCCTAAAAAACCATTCACCCAACAAGTCAAGTGACACGAGCAAAAGGACTGAAGACTCCGACACAAGAATTGCGAAAGCCTACTCTGAAAACCCTAGAACCATGTTCAGGTTAGAAGGCAAAATGATAGCTACGAAGAAGAAATGTACATCTCTTATACAAAAAACTGTTACATCTAAAACAGTTAGGGACAGAAGATCATCATCATTGTACTTAGCCAATCCTGTTGTAATCAAAACAGTTACGAAATCTTTGTACTCAAATAGAAAACTGTTATTCAAATAAAAACAGTTACGGATGAAAGATCAAAACCCTTGTATATATTCTCAAAACTGTTATCAAATAAAACAGTTACGGATTACAATACATTTCTCTCGTACTTACAACTGTTGCAAATAAAACAGTCATGGGAAAAAACTCAATACTTACGAAAACTGTTACTAATGAAAAACAGTTACTTCCTTGTATTAACTCAAAAAAAACGTGTTATCTACTAAAAATAGTTACGAAATACAAGTGATTATTAAATATGTTAAAATAAAACAGTTGCAACATGAGTTTTAGATGATAAACGTAACACATGTAAAATGTTGTGAAAGTTCAAGCAAAAACCTCTCACAAAAACATTCTTAAACATGTGAAAAATCCCTATTACTCTATTGCATTATCAATGAAGTTGAGACGTCTTCTTCATTAAAACATTAAAAGGGCCCTGATTCGTAGACAAAGCCTCTTACAAACAGAGGCTAAAAAGCTTATACTACACCCATCATAAAAGGGCACGCAAAGCTAAGAGGTACGAACAAAAACCTCACAGAAACAAAAGCAATAGACTTGAGTAAAAGAGTTAAGGCTCGAAATTCACAAAAGTCTCAAAAGAAAGCAGTGCATTGATACAAAAGCAGCTAAATAAACTAAGTACTAAACTGAGTACTTAGCCGCGTAATATGTACATTCTTTTTAGGTTGCCCCTAAGTTGTCAGTTGGGGACTTTAGAAATTTTAAACTTACTCCCGATGGAGCTGAGAGTAATTACACCTATCCAATAATAAAAAAAAAGAGGGAAAATGATAAAAGAGTCTTCATTACTGAGGAGAAGGAGGAGAGCTAGTTTCTACATCCGGAGAGTGGTCTGCTGCTTCATCAGCTGGAGAAAGGTCAAGACCTTGCTGAGTCTTATCTATGGCTTCTTTAGATTTTGCAATCTCAGCATTAAGATCGAAGCCACTTGACTCATCTCCATCAGTGTGTCATGGCGAGCATTCATATATGCCCAACTCACTTCAACAGCTGTTGATTATTCAAGATCATTATAATCTCTCGACCACACTTGAAGTTCAGTCTTCAAATTGTCATTTTCAGCTTCAGCAACTTCGAGGGCAACCTTCAAAGGTGCGACTAACTCCTCCAGATTCTGGGCCTTCATCAAAGCTTCACGGAGATCTTCTTGGGCTTGGGAGAGATTACGCACGAGTTCTCCAGAATATTCTTCTTTTCGTCCCAATAAGTCCTTCAAATACCGGACCTCTTCCGTGGCTTTTGACAGTTGTTCAGCAAAAGAAGATTCAAGAGCATCTTTATCTCTATTAGCCTGACTGGAAGAAGCCTTCTCCACCGCTAACTCTCCTTTGACAATCTTCAACTGCTCCTTTAAGGTATCTCTTTCATCTTCCAAAGCTCCCATCTCTATTTGAAGGCTTTCATATTGTGCTTTAAAATCATCCAGCCCACGCAGCACTTGCAACTCTTTCTCATAATTAGAGATTCTCTTCATAAGCTCCAGACCAATAAGGTGCGTCTACAAAAACAGTAAAACAATTAAAAAAATGTTAAAACTGTCAATTCAAACGACATATGTGCAAAAGATCTTTTAAAGTATATACCTTCAAAGAATTGTGTACCACTTCATTAGCCCAAGTAAGAGATGCATGGCTGTCAAGTTTGGCTCTTTCTTCAGGGCCAATTAAGGGCTTGAGCCACATTTCTGGCTCACCGGTGCTAATTTTCTTAAAGAGGTTACCACCAGCTGGAACCTCAATCGTGACCCTTCTCATCCCCCTGCTGGAAGACCCTTCTTCTATAATAGAAGGCATGGAAGCAGGGACTGAAGGGGCAGCAGAAGAAACAGAAGGGCCGGGAGCCAAAAGAGTCGCGGGCGCTTCAATAGAGACGGAAGAAGGGGAAACAGAAGAGGTAATAGGAATTGAAGGAGAAACAACAGCAGTAATCTGGGGAGCAGAAATAGCAGCAAATGCGGGTAGATGGTAGCTAAAGGAACATCATCAGGGTCCATTTCAAACCCTTCATGAAACAGACGCTCAGTGGGATCTTTAGATGGAGATTGAGATTGATCACGAGAAGAAGAAGGCCTGATGGCCAACACGGAAGAAAGAGGCGCGGGAGTAGACTCATCGTCCAAAATTACCCGCCTTCTTCTCACCCGGTGCACTAAAGCACCCTCTTCTTCACCCTCATCTTCCCCTCCAGAGCGGGAATCCAGGGTTTTCCTTTTCGAAGCACTAGTCAAAATACTCTGAGCATGGGACAAGGACATCCTTGGAAGTGATGAAGGTGCCCCACGGGTAGAAAACCCTATCAGAAAAAGGAAAAGAGTTAATATAAAAAAAAAATAAAGCAAGGAAAGGAGCGAGAGAAACTCTACTTACCATGGGTCTTAACAATCCACTTGTACTTTGCCGAAAAGTACTTCCAGGATCTTTCCTCGGCAGGAGCAGCAGTCAACATTCTTTCTACCCAACCACGGATGTCGGAGACATTCTCGACAACATTCATAGTTGCTGTAAATAAGAAAAAAACAGATACGGTGTTAGAAACACAAAATAAATTTTATGTAAATAAAACAGGTGCGAATCAAAGTACTTACGTGCACGATTCCACTTCTCAGGGAAGGGAAGATTATTCTCACCCACTAGAACAGCAGTGGGAACAACCACGTACCTAAGGTACCAACCTCTGTCCTTATCATCGCCGGGGGTTACTAGAACCCTCTTGCTCCGAGCAACCAGAGTAAAAAAACCCTGGCGGAATAAAGCAGGAGAATATAAATGCAGCAGATGATGAAGTGTAAAAGGAACGGAAACCTTTGAAGCTAGGACTCTCAAACAGGATACAACACGCCATACTAGGGGACCAACTTATCCTAAACAAATATTAAAAAAGCGACAAAACTCTATGATCACAGGATCAACAGGAGGTTGAAATCCTAATGTGAAAGGGTAAGTGAAGACATAAGAAAAACCCGTTTTAAAGAATGTAATCCTTTGAGTACTACTTGGCACAAGGACAGGAACAGTAGACTCCCAAAAACACTCCCTACGAACAACGAAAATGTGACCAACAGTAATGATAGTAGCGTATATCTCTATACTATCCAGAGAATGAGCTTGTTCGGTAATAGGAGAATTTACTTCTGGAAAGATTATCTCCGAAGGGATGATCTCATCAACTCTGGGTTCATAAAAGTCATCCTTATTCCTAGAAATAGAATGAGAAGATCTACCTCTCAGAGAAAACAACGACCTAGCAGGGGAAGGAGAAGAAGAACCTCTAACAGAGGTACGTCCTAGGCTCCTTAATCGGCCACCTCTTCGACTCCTAGTCAGAGCAGAAGAAGAAGCCAGAGCTTCAACATCAATAACCTTTTCAGGTTGGCCTGAGGAAGACATATTTATAAAATCTAAGAAGAAATTCTTTTGCAAAGAAAAGATTAAGTTATAGAAGTTTTCGTGCTAAGGAAGAAAGGAAGAAGACTATTTATACTTAATGGCAACCGTCGAAACTTGTAAAGGTAATGATGGAAAGTCATAATCAAAAGTATCACTTCGGGACTGATGCAGCCACAAAAAGCCCTAAAAGACGCCGGGTCGTTTCAGAACCAATCAGAAATGAACACGTGGAAGAAGCATTAAATGGAAGTACTGTGCGATGCATGCGCCCATAAAAGAATACAAGGTTTCGAGGTAAAGCGGCGGCAAAATATTCCCGCCATAAATGAACATCCACTTACCAAGTATTATACGCTCAATACATGGCAAGTGGGGGGACTATCTGTATTGGTAAAAAATATAGCCTCATACGTGTACAAATTTTGGATGACTCAGCCATCCAGGTGGACCAATTAAAATATCATACGCGGACACTGGATAAAGAGGTACGATCAATGCAAGGAATTAGCCGCGGAAAGATCATCAAAGAAGAAAAGGTACGGTCACAACGAATCCGGACGCAATAATGGGTTGATTCGAAGATCAGCAATCAATGTCCTGTACGTTATGTAACTCCTAAAATAACAGTTACTATTCATCATTGTAACGCCTCATAAATGTAATAATTAAGCATTAAATAGGCTTCATGACAAAAATACAAACGTTGTACTAGGAGAACATCCCTATAAAAAGGATGAAAATGTAACAAACAAGATCATCTGATTTGAGAGGAATACAAAGCTATTTTTATTATTTTACTCCCAGAATTATTGCTAATTACTATTTATTTTATTGATTCGATTATCAGTAACCCGAGTTTTTCCTAAATTAAGCTTTAGTCCTAAGAATTCATTTTTTGGTTAAACAGTTATCATGGCCATAATTTTTGTCGTCTATAACTTCTCCACGTCTCCTCATTTTTACGCTTTAATTTTACAAATTCCCCTTCTTCTCCATCTTACCTTATAACCCCACTTGTAAACTTCATCTTTATCAGTAAAAAATTTCTTCGCAGATTTCTTACCACCATGTCTTCTAACATTGTTGCCTTCAGAAACTCTAGCCTTCTCTTCGGTGGAGGCCCAAAGAAGAACAAAAGAAATGAGACTGATGTTTAGTCGTAACCTCCTACCTTGAATTACATCATACCTCTTCTTCTTAGCAAGAAATCTGACCTTCAAGAACAAAAGGAACCTGCAAATCCCAAAAGTGCCAGACATTGGCATGTTCGTAGATATCCTTCTTCCATTTGTCCTCCTAGCATCCCTGTCGTGAAGGAGGAATGTAATTGGAACAACATTGAAATTCTCATCCCTAATGAAGTAGAAAGCTTCACCTTCTCCAAACCAGAGTTCATGTATATTTATACATACCCTTTCTCTTTGGGTCCTTTCACTTTGAGATGGGTGAAGGAATCAACCCAATAATCTTAGAATTTTGCCACTGGTACCAAATCTATTAGGAACAAATAGGCCCATCCGTATGGCGAATGGTGGTTTGCCTCCGCTAGTTGTGCTCTGAGACCGAGGAAACCCTAGCTCTTGCACACATGATGAACCTCCACTCCCCTAAGATATCCACGGGAGTATGCTAAAACTCAGCAAACGCGGTCATCATGCCCTTCTCACCAGCGTCGATAATCATAACAACCGTGGATGGATGGAATGGTTTGTTGTCATTGCTGCAAGGGACATCCTCCCAATCATAACGCCTGTTGTTCCTGAATCATGGAACCTTTTACATAAGTCTTCGAGTATCTTTTTTTTACCATGTTTTAAAAACATCTTCCTTCGTTACTAACTTTATAATTTCCTTATTCCAGCTACTCATTAGAAACCATAACGAGTTCAAGATCTGGCCTAATGGATACAAAATGTTTTAGATATTACTACACCAGAATCCGGAAGGTAGAAAGAAATGGCTCCTAAATATGGATGGAAAGTCAAGACTCATGGTAAACAAAGATTCTTCCTTCCTTCCTTCTATCTTACCAAATAACTTACAAATAATTCATTAACTTAATTTTCTGTACCACACAGGACTTCAGAAGGGATCCGTTGTTTGCCCTGATATCGAGGCTCTCGATGACCCGAATGAAGCTCAACGAGTATTGAAAAATTACCTTAACCGGTGAAGAACTCATGAGTCTACTCTACCTTCCGGTGAAGGTGCCTCCTCTTGGAGTCCCCAACCCAAAGATAAAAACCCAAAGAGAGAACGTATCTCTTTGGGGGGGACTCAGGAGAAGAAATTAAATAAAGCACCAACCGAACCAACTACCGTAATACTCGATGATAGAGGATCCGATGATTAAGAGGCTCCCCTTCAGAAAAGAAAAAGATCTTCATCAACTCGACCAGATGCTCAGCCACGAAAGCTTAAAACTCCATTACTAGAGGAAGTTCAAGGACTCTAGGGAAATGGAAATGACTGAAAATGCCTCATCTCGTTTTCAAATTTCCAAATTTGCTTATGGTCAAAGGAGTTCAATCCCGGTACTTCCTCCACCACCAATCTGAGTCGATAACAACTACCTCTCCATCTACACCAGTTGCTTCTTCTCCACTGGCCCAGACTGAACAAATGGAAAATGCTCCTTCTTCACGGTCGCCCAACCATGGAAATTTAAAAAATACTTACTCGGCACCCACTCAAGATCCTCATGAAAGACGAAGTGTCATCCTTTCGGTTTTGAATGAGTGCTATTTACTTTCCAAGCCGGTGAACTTGCTAATTATTTGAAGCCTCTAGCCTAAAAAATGATTGGAGAAAGATGGACTCTCTCTCCGGTGAATTTCTGTTAAACACCAACATGCATTGCTTGGTTCAGGTATTAATACAACCATCTCATACCACTCTTCATTTATCATATTTTGAATTAATAACCTTAGCTTTATCCTCTTCAGGCCAACCTTCTTGCTTCCGAAGGCCTACAAAGGTTGATCTTGGATAAGCAAGTACTCACTTCAGAACGAGATCCACTTTTAGCTGAACGGAACCAACTCTACAAGCGTCTCCCGGTGTTGGAAGCAAATAATTGCTCAGGTTGATGATGTTAAGGCTCAGTTACAGCAATTCGAGCAAGATAAAATGGCCCATAGCCAAGAGGTCGCTTAATTGCATGAATACCTCAAGAATGCAAAGGCTAAGTGGGTTGAACTTCATGATACTGTTATTGTTGCTACCGATCGTGAGTCTGCCTTCATGGAACAAGTTTATAACTTGGAGGATAGCTTACGCTCCAAAACCGAGGAGGCCAATGTTGTCAAGGAGAAGAGAGAAATAATGGAAGAAAGGCTCAAAAGGGTCATGTAGCAGAATCACCTTTACTCGACCACGAATGTTGAGCTTGATTCCAAAATCAACATTATGGAAGCTGAAAATGGAAAGCTCCAATCCAAGATTGAAAAACTCCGAATTAAACTCCACGACCAAGAAGATTCATTTGTCTTCAAGAAAACATACGCCATTTATCATACAAAAAATAAGACCTTGGAGGAGGCCAAAGAAGACATTGCTAACATTGACCCAAGTCACTGCATAGTTTTGAAGATTGACAAATGTCTGACCAGTTGAACCAGGTCCATCAGAGCACACATACTTGAACTGAATGACTGGCACATGAACCGTATATGCATAGGAGATATTTGTGATTGTGAAGTATCAATGAACCAAGAGATTGTCTCCTAAAGCGAAAAGGTTGCAAACTGATGAGAGGATAGAAGTAGAATTCAGCAAGAAAAGTAACAAAGGAAGGAAGTTGAGTTTGATACGAACTCTTTCACCCAGGAAGAGTTGGACTAGAACTGAACGACAAACTCAACAACTGAATCTATAAATATTCGAAGTATTTCTGCTGGAAGTTTTTACGCACAAAGTACAGAAGTGAATCAAAATCTGAAAGCAAAATTCCTAGTTATTTTGCAAGCAGAATTATTGTGCAATACAAAGGCTACAGATCAGCTAGAACAACCAGTTCCATTGTTTCTGTATTGAGTCTAGTTGATTGTAGTAGGAGTTTTAATATTGTATCTTATCAGCTTTCTTAGAAGCAATTGTAATAGGTACACATTGTTCAAGTTAGAGTTAACTTGAAGCTTGTAGAAATTAGCTAGAGGCTAGTTGATACGAAGGGATTAGAGTTAGTCCTAGGATTACAAAAGAGTTTATTTTGTAAGTCCGTTTGGCTCAGAGTTTTTAGTGAAGAGTTTGAGCAAATCCTACTGAGGAGTAGGTCGTGGTGTTTTCACCTTTTGAGCTAGGTGTTTTCCACGTAAAAATCTATGTGTTTTTACTTTATTTCTTTTATTATTCCGCACCAGTAGAAGTTAGAATACAAAGAAGAACCAGGTTCTTCTTGTGAGACAACACTCGAAAAATTGGGTACCACACAATTAACCTATATTTTTGTGTGGTATTGACATCTAAAACATTATCAATTGGTATCAGAGCAGGTTATCCTTGAAAAGGCTAACACCTTGGAAAAGATCAAAATGAGTGCACCATCTGGGAACTGGGAAGGTCAATCAACTGCAAGGCCACCACTCTTCAATGGCTAGTACTACTCTTGGTGGAAGAACAGGATGAAGGACCACTTGATTGGAGAAGACTATGAACTCTGGCACATAGTCACTGATGGACCTCTAGCTACAATGAAGAAGACTGCTGAAGGTTTAGATGTACCAAAGACTAGGGCTGATTGCACTGCTGAAGATCTGAAGAAATGGGAGAAGAATGCTAAGGCCAAGAAGTGGCTAGTTTGTGGATTAGGTCCAGATGAATACAGCAGAATCCAAAGTTGCACCACAGCCAAAGAAATCTGGGATACTCTACAAGTAGCCCTTGAAGGAACACCTCAGGTAAAGAGGCCCAGCGATACTCTACTATACTCTCAGTATGAAAACTTCACCATGAAAGAAGGAGAGACTAACTAAGAGATATACACAAGGTTCACAACTTTGACTAATGAACTGAAGTCTCTTGGAAGAGTCATCCTGGAAGAGGACAGGGTTGAGAAGATCATGACAAGGGTCTTGCCAATTTCCTGGGAAAGCAAAATCACTGCTATCCAGGAATCCAAAAATATGGCAACCCTGAGATTGGATGAGCTGATTGGAAACCTCACTGCCTATGAACTCAGAAGGCAGACAATGAAGATGGATAGTCCAAAGAAGGAGAGGAGTCTAGCACTGAGAATCACTGAGGTAGCAGATCTGTAGGAAGATGAGATGGCCATGATTACCAAAGAATTCAAAAACTTTCTCATGAGAAATAAGGGCATCTCTAGAGGAGGAAACTACAACAAAGTAAAAGCTCCAGAAAGGATAACCAACGAGGGATGCTACAAATGTGGTAAGACCGACCATCTCATCAAAAATTGTCCTCAGTGGTAAGTAGGATGGAAAAAGGAGAGATATGAAAGAAGGAACAGGAAGAAGGAACTGGTCCAACCCAAGAAAATCACTGCTAAGGCTATGGTTGCTGCTTGGGGGGAAAGTTCACATGAGGAATCAGAAGATGGGGAGACTGAAGATCAGGCGCTCATGGCAATTAGAGAATCTGATGAGGAATCACATGAAGAACCAGAGGTAAGTATCTCCCATCTTAAAAACAAAATAAAGTTCCTATCTAAGGAAAAACTCTCTGAGTTGCTACTTGATTTCATAGATGATTCTGTGAAAATAACCAAAGAGAAAGATCAACTCTCTAACGAATGTGCAATGTTAAAAGCAAAGTGCATGAACTTGGAAAAATAGTCAGTGAATCTGAAAAGAAAAATAGTGTNCCCAAGTGGGATCCCAAAAGCAAGTATCTCACTCTCTCTGAAAATAAAATCTGCACCCACTGTGGTAAGACTGGACACTAAAAATATGAGTGTACTGCAAAAGAGCAGGCCATTCGAAAAAATGAGAGGTTTGTCAAAAAGAAAAACTGGCTACCAAATTGGGCCAGAAAAAATTTGATTCATCCATTCTCTCATAGAAAGGAACCAAAGTAGTTTGGGTTCTTAAAACTAACCCCTGATTTCCTTTTGTAGGTACAAGTGAGAGGAAGCAGCCAAATTTGGTTTTTGGATAGTGGCTGCTCAAACATATGACGGGGAACAAGAAACAGTTCCTTTCACTTGAAAACCTCAAAGAAGGAAATGTCTCCTTTGGAAATGGAAAGAAAGATGAAATTATAGGGGTTGGCAAAGTAGGTAAGGATGACACATCTTCCATCGAACATGTGTACTTGATAAATGGCTTGCAATATAGCCTGATCAGTGTGTCACAATTATGTGACAGAGGTAACCTGGTTGCTTTCACTTCCA